>JAOBAY020017795.1:0-14832 GCA_025331085.2 Zoanthus sociatus | reverse complement strand
TTATGCAAACCCGAGACGAAGTCGAGGGTTTGTATAACTGTCTCGAATTCTCCCAACCCCTCTCGTGTTTATATCAGGCTATGCCAACACGGAAAACGTTTTCTATTGCTTAAATGGTACGGTGACTTACTCAAGTATCGTAGAATGTGGTAAACGTTACAACGCTTAACACGTTCTAGGATAATGAAATAAGTCATTGCTTCAAGGTAATTGTAACACTTAACACATTCTACGATACTTAAGTAAGTCACTGCATCAAGGTAATTGTAACGCTTAACACATTCTACGATACTTAAGCAAGTCACCTCACCATGGTAGTAATAACGCTTAACACATTCTACGATACTGAAGTAAGTGTGATAAAGGAAGTTCTATACTGCCCTTTCCCAATAAATAAATGAATAATATCAATAAAGTTTCAATATCCGCTGTTGCATTTCTGGCATTCTGATTGGTTGACTCAACCGCAGTTATCAGCTCATATTCGGTATGAACTTTTATTGAAGAGTTAGCATGGTAAAGAAGAAGTGTCCACTGCCTGCAGTTTCCAGGTAGTAATGACTACCTGCCAACACCCAAAAATACCTTTGTTTGGGATGGCATCCATAAGCGTAGAGTATCATAACAAAAGCGTACACTGTCATAACAAAAGCGTAGAGTATCACAACAAAAGCGTAAAGTATCATAACAGAAGCGTAGAGTATCACAACAAAAGCGTACACTATCATAACAAAAGCGTAGAGTATCACAACAAAAGCGTACACTATCATAACAAAAGCGTAAAGTATCATAACAAAAGCATAAAGTATCATAACAAAAGCGTAAAGTATCATAACAAAAGCATAAAGTATCACAACAGAAGCGTAAAGTATCATAACAAAAGCATAAAGGATTATAACAAAAGCGTAGAGTATCACGACAGAAGCGTAAAGTATCATAACAAAAGCGTTGAGTATCAAAACAAAAGCATACCTGGAAAGGCTTCTCGTCTGTATGGGTAAGTTGGTGACGACGCAGATTGTATGGGCTGGCAAACTCCTTGTTACAAGAATCACAAATGTGGAGCGTAACCTCTTTAGCCTTCACTTTAGCTTCCTTCTTCTCGCATGTTGCTATGTGCTTGCGAAGATCACCCTGACGGAAAATAATAAAACTGACTTAAGTCTGAACATTTCTTTTTCAGAGTATCAATAGCAATTTGTAATAAATTAATTAACTATTCCTGTATATACCGGTTGTAAAAACGGTCAGTAACATGTTGATGTTTATTTTAATTGAACTGTCTCTGAAACGTTTTCAAAATTTACAAAACGTTTAGAGGAAAAAGGGAATAAAAAGTGGAAAGCTGACTGAAAACGGCAAAAAGTGAGGGAAAAAACTTTAGGAGGAAAAAATACAGAAGGAATGAGGGGATACAAGGAGAAGGAAGAAGAAATAGAAAAGAAAAAGATAGGAGTAAACAAAGGGAAGCAAAAAACAGAAAAGAGGGAAAGAAAAGGAGACATGAGGTGAAGGAGGGGATTGAGAAAGGAAGGATAGAAGGCAATAGGAACTGAATGGCAGGAAAAATAGGACAGGAGAGAAAAGAGAAAATAGAGAGAAGATAGAATAGGTAAATGAGACAATCTAAGAAAAACATGAAAGTCAAAAAAGAAAAATAATTATAATATGGATGAAGGGCAGATAGTAAACACAGAGATTATGTAAAACTTTGACAGAGGCAAATGAAAAAAAACGAAGGTTGGATGAGTTAGTTAGGTTGAAAGAGAAACGAAAATGTGTAGTGAGTTTGTAATGTTTTCAAGAACTAGAAACACGAAGATGTTTTTTTCAATTATAGTACTAGTAACCAATTAGGATGCCAAGCAATCCATTACCTTTGTAGGAAAAGTAGAGTCACAAAACTTGCACTGAACAACTGGCTTTTCCTTGTTCTTCTTGTTGCCACAAACCTTCTTGATATGTTTCTTCAGATGAGACAACCTGCCAAATGTGTTATTGCACTCTTCACATTTGAAGGGTCGCAAATGGTCATGGCGAGTGCGAATGTGCATGGTAAGTGTTGAGTCATGACGAAATGCAAGACCACACCTGACAGAAAAAAAATGAAAAAGTACAATAACCAAAATACCACAAGGTAGTTATATTAAATATGATATTATAAATAATCTCTTGTAGAATTCCGTATGAAGACAAAGAAGTTCAGGTCAGATTCAGAACCTTTTCACAATGACATGAGTATCTTTACTGATCCACATGTAAATTCCATGTGAAAATCAAAACGAAGAGGCTTTTTATAAGAGTAGGACAGCCCTCACTGAATCATAAGTTCCAGGTTGAACTCAAAACAAAGAGTCATTTTTATGATAGTATGATCATACCAAACTTAATTTGCAAGTAACAAAAACATGTGATGTATAACTAAACATGAAATTTTTAAGCATGAAATGGAAATTTGAAAAAAGATGTGTATTACATGGATTTTTGGAAGAACTCTCGAAACAATATTTATCAAAGATCTCAGACCAAACCTAAATTAAAAAGTGCATTTATTTCATTTTTATCTTTTCCCTACCAGTATCTAACAATGCCTCTTGTCCATTAGCATAAAGACGTTAATGTTTATATTGACCAACAAAGCCAACAAATACTTGAAGATGCTTATGTTGAGTGAAAATGTTGTTTTTAATTCAACTGTGAATTTTCGTTGCCTTAATTTTAAATAATACCATTACACAATAATAACACTCTTTCAGTATATTAAGTAGAGGTATACTTCTTGTAGGAGTTTAACTCATTTCAAATTAATTTCACATTACTTGGTACATCTCATAAGTTAACAACACAAAGTTAAAATTGTTTATCATTGCTGTAAGAACAGCTCTTGTTTCACTATCTACTTTCATTGGCAATGATCAAAATTTTCAATCTAAAGTTGTTTATATTGCCAGTTGTAAAATAATATTAGTTTAAGGCTCAACTTACCTGTTGCAGACGTAGGGCTTTTCTCCTGTGTGAATGCGGGAGTGAACATGGAGCTGATGTTGACGGCGAAAGAAACGACCACACTCATTACATTTGAACTTTTTGATATCTAAAAGAAAACAACCATAGGAATCCATGGCAAATGAAAATGAATATTAAGACAATGAATAAATTTTGGAGTCCATCAGGTTGCACATGTAATAGTAGTTGAGAAAGATCTGATCATTATCTACGAATAGTTAATATTTTTTGTTAAATTATGGCAGCCATGTGTGCTTATTATAAACTAAATAAATTATGGTTGAAATAACAATAGACATGGTTGATCAAACTTAAATTAGGACCGAAGCAGAAGATCAGCAATATCAAAACCAAATGTTTTCCTTTTCCAAGGGGACCCAAATAAGGCAGCTATTAGATCCCTTGGAGTAAGAGAAAAAGGAAAAAAAAACAGAATTGGACAACGAGGTCTTAATTAAGGTAGTAACAGGTGTGATGCAGAACATGTACAGTACAGTACTACAAACTCCCTTGGTCTTTAAAACCATACCCTGAACAGTGGCACCCATATAGTCAATATAAAATTTATTATGGGAGTACTTCCCTCAGGGTCTTTTAATAGTTGTGTTTTTGACAGTTTTTCTTAACAGTTACGGTTCATACTGTAGCATGAACATTTGAATGCACCTATCAATGTTATGCCTGTGGGGGAAAGCATGGGCACGGGGTTGGGGATTTGACATTCTGCCCAAAAATGTCAAAATCCAACCCCAGGAAAATGAATAGATGATCATTTTATGCCAAAATCCTCTTCCTTAGACCATATAATCTGTTGTTAAACAGTCATTCTACTGATGTCAAAACATCACCCCAGAAGAGTTTCAAAGGTACAACCTTTCCAGTGCAAAGCAATTCTATCAGGCATAACATTGATAGGTGCATAAAAACGAGGATATAACACAATAACAAACAGAGGTCAAATAATCAGATTCAAACTAGATTCTAATGAGATTCTTTTGTAAAACTGACCACCATGTACGCTGAACTGGAATTTTATAAATACCACCAATTAAAAAATTAAGTATGCATGAACCTATGCTGCTAAAAACAGAACTATGCATGTACCAATTGATATTAACCTTTTTAATAAAATTCTTCATATCAAATTAAACAGCAAAAGCCCTAGTGGTTAACTATCTCTATGCACATAATAAATAAATACATTAAATTCTATACATCAAAATATTTATAATGCATTAATTGGTCATTCAGCTATGGGCAGGTATAATTAATTTGCAGAATGCAGAACGCGACTATAGTATACTAGGTCAGTGGAAAAATGTTAATCACCAACTTTTCTATAAATTGCAGCCTAAAAACTTTCCATTCATGCACTTTGAGTAATTTTAGGGATTATAGAGTATGCAGGGTTCTTGCTAATTTTTTTGAATAGAAAGTAAAACACCAGAAATAGCCGGTAACTTTGGGATTTTACCTTTGAAAAGACGAACATTCGTTGGATAACTTCAGTAAATATTCCCGTGAAACAGCCGGTAACATTTACTTGAACAGCCGGTAAAAATAACTAGATACCGGCTCTTAACAAGAACCCTGGTATGGCTTACGGTTACCTAGCTATAGGGTTAGGTTTTATTAATATTCTTGCTCAGATGTACTTCTGGTGATATAGTAATCTATAGTTTCTGTTCTGCATTCACCATTCAGCAAATTATACCTGCCGTTCAGCTATCGTTCATTGGGCCACTAATTTACTAGGAACTTCTGGCATCTTCTGAATTATTATGTAAAAGCAATAGACCCCACTTTTAATGGTATAAAATTATAGGCTGATAAACCACTTGAGATGTTAGAAGTTCACTCAAAGAATTCATGAATCACTCACCGGTAACTCATGATTTATAAATTCTACTCAAGTTCTTCCAGCATGTTTACTGTAGGATTTATCAGTCTATAAACTATAAAATCGTGTGGTCTATTCGTTAAATAATTAAACAATTTAACATTATACTATTATAATATAAAATATTATATTAAGGTAAATTAATGATACCAACCTGTGTGTATTTGCAAATGTTTCTTAAGATCAGATGGGTATTTGAAAGCTTTGTTACACTCCACACAAACCCTCGGCCCATCACTAAGCTTTCTTTTTCCAGTTGGAGCTCTAGGTAGAGTTTCTATAGTTACATAAAAATAGAAAAACTTATAAATGTATTCAAATTAATATTTTATAAATTAAATCTAACTACCGTACAACACACATAGATAAAAGTCCATATTCTTAATGATAAATTAGTAGAGCTCCTCCTAATTTATATTATCAACATTCCTAATTGTTTGATAACCTTTCCTTCAGAATATTTGCTGACACTAACATACTTGCATCCTCCAGTAACACAACTGAATTGGAAACTCTTTTAAATGTAAAAGAATGGTGTGATCTCAACAAACTTTCAATAATTTTAAAAAGACTACATGATTAACCATACTTTACTAAAACATGGGACGACCTAACACCATCTAAAACCACCTACAACCACCTACAAAACCACCTACGAAACCACCTTAACGACCTACCACCAGCTACAAATACTAAAGCAACATAATCAACAACATGGCCATTGCTATATTAATATATAACACCTGCTTTTGTGGGCTTAGTGTCATTAAATTAACAGTGTTTCTAAGCTAAGCCTTCATTTGCAATTAAACATTTTTTAAAAGTTGTGTTGTTTGAATCAACGTAAAGTTCTTTTAAACAAAAGTACATTTAATATACAACTCTTCTTCAGTAAATTCAGTAATAAACACATGCAGCTGAAGACTGTCATCATTGTTGGGATTTAAAAAAAAAATTATGCATGGATTTTTGCACTAAATTGTAATGCCATTTCCAAAGACTGCACACTAGAAGTAACTTAAGAGTTTGTCTGCTAATTCTGAGTCCCCGCACTCTCAGACTAAAATACTGGAATTTCTTCCATCAACTGATTCAGTATTTCTGAAGATGAAATAATATTAACTTTGAGTGAAAAACCATTGTGATTTTAGAGACAATTTACATATATTTATTAAATAATTATCTTTTCAAAACAGAAGTGGTGATGACAATCAACTAACTTGTAAGTGAGACAACAGCAATCGCAGCTTCCTCCTGTGCCTCGTTATCTTCTTCTCTGTCCCCACCATGACCATCTCCCACGGCAACAGTCACGGACTGATGAGCTGCTGCAGCCTCATTGACAGCAGCAATGTCAACTGTTGTTTCTACATCAGTAACAGCTAAACAAAGAAAAATATTGCAGTTTTGAAATTTATTATTATTATTTATTATTTGTGTTTCCATGGTAACTTGTTACATCAAGAAAACAACTGCATCTCGTTTAGAAATGATGCTGTTTCACATGGTATCTTAACATTTTGCTGTTAAGATTACAGTACTGGGGGCCTTGTGGTTGGACAGCAGAGATCTTACCAACTGTGCTGTAGTCGTGTAAGATATAAACATTCAAAAAGTACTCAGACCTACCAATTTTCTGGACAGTTTTTCCTGGAAAGTGTCTTTGTGCTTGTTTTTCCAAAAGACAAAATTGAATAATGAGTTTGATTTCAAATTTTGGCTGACTGTTTCAAAGCATAAAATCATATCTTTCTTGCAACACTAAAAGGATACAACTATCACTTAATATATCGGTTGACAAGAAAAAATGATATAATAGAATAAATTTCCAGTTTTTATGCAGAAATTCCAGTTATTTGGAGTTGGCCTCCAGATTTTGACATCTTAAGGGTTGGCAGGTCTGAATAAATTTTTGTCCACATTCACTGAAATCAGCAAAAATTGTTATCATGGTAGTGGGTTGTTTGAGAAACGTGGCCAGCATATATATTGAATGTCATGGATCGCACAGAAGACAATCAACTGTAAGAAGGCAGATGTAAATAAATGGTCCAGATGAACCTACAGTAGCTGATCTAACGATGTAATGACCACAGAACAATCATGCATGGTTGCATCTGTTTGGATAACATTTAATTTTAAATCTTTGAATTCAATGGATTCTAAAAACAGGTTCTCCTTACAAAACAGAGGGGTCATCAAAATTAATGTGTCAAAAGAAATGATCAGCTAAATTTTGTACAGTATATCAATTTTTATTATCATTAATAATTCATTCTTTGTTTAATATCATTCCTTCAGACTTATATTTTGCACACACCTTTCACATAATTATCTAACATACATATGAATAATGTGGTACATTACCTTGAGCAACTGGTGTCTCAGCAGCAGTTGATACATCCATAGCAACTTCTTGTCCACCATCAGTGTCACCTCCTTCTTCTGTGCCTCCTTGAGCAAGCACCTGAAAAGTTCCAGGAAGTCCCATTCCAACATTACCATCAGCAATGCTTGAAACCAAAACTGGACGAACAATGGGTACTCCATTCTGGTTGACGATAAGGAAAGAGCCAGTACTTGAGCTAGGATCTGTAATTATTGCTGCAGGCACTGTACCAGCACTCGTCTGTATACCAGAGACAACATCTTGGAGTAACGAGGCAAGACAGACTGGAGTTCCACCTTCGGTTGAAGCAGCTACTACATTTGATAAGTTACTAATAAGTTGTTGCTGTGAGAGAGCAAGGGAACTTGAAACAGTTGGTTCAACTGTAATGGTTGTTGCACTAGCTGGAGTGAATCCTGTCTCAACAGTCTCGGACTGAGGCTGCTCTTGTGGCGATGGCTCACTTGTCACAGGAGCTGATGATGTATCCTCTTGAGTTGATGCAGCTTCTTGACCCATCTCCATTGCCAAGAAGATTGGCTGTAAATTGGCATAGGTCCGCTGTTGATCATCCAGCTATGAAATGAAATGTTAAATGAATCATAAAATGATACAGCTAACAGTTACAAGTTACACTGGACCAAAATAAAAGCCAAAACAATGCCAATACTTGAAGAAAGGAGGCCACCATTTTCAAACAAACATTAACCTTCTGCTTAAGATCTAGAAGCTCCTTTTGAAGTAGGACTATTCATTTTTCTATTAGATACCTCGGTGGTTAATTGATTGGCCTCAGCTGTGTTTACTTCAGTAAAAGTATTTACTGACTGTTCCTGAGTTTCCTCATTTGTCTGCTGCGCCTGGCTATCAGGTGTTGCTTCTTGCTTGATAACTTTATGTTGTTCATCAGTTTCAGATACTGAAGTCTCCTCATTTGATGGTATTGTCACCTCAACTGTATATTAGAGAAAATCATTCTCCTTAATATCTTCTCTATAACTTTTGTGCACAACATGATTTAAGGTAAGAAACCTACATCTAACAGTTTTAAAGCATGCCTATTCAGGGCCGTAGCAAGGGGATGGGCCAGGAGGGGGGGGGGCCCGTGCACCCCCAGTTTTCACTCCAACCTTTGTCACTTAGTCCTATTGCTTCACAGAAACTCTGAGAGAAAAGGGAGTTATTTCACTACTATTAAACACTCCGAGTTTGTACAAATGGAATTTAAAACTTAGGAAATACGTTTTTAGATAAACTAATTTTCAAAATATTTTGGGGAGCATGCCCCGGGACCCCCTAGAAGGCTCCTGCTTAGTTGTGCCCTCCCCCCAGATTATCAAGGCTTGCTACGGCCCTGCTATTCCATAACACTTAATTTAAAAACATTTGAGATTAAAATGTACCCTGTGTCCTACACAACCTTAAAGCCTTTTAAACAAAATGGAAGAGATTTTTTTGTTCAATTAAACTTCTTAAAATGGTTTAGATGATAAAACAGATTTTCAGAAAATGTTTCTGATCTTTTAAATTGGTAGGCTGTGGGTGGCACAACTTTCAGAGCAAATTTTCGTGTTTGAAGATCATCTTTAGGATTAGGAGGCCAGTACAACGAAGTCAGAAACAATTCAACATTTATGAAAATGCTTTGAAGGAAGTTGAAATAATTATTCTGCTACTTGCAATTGGGTGTCCTATTTGGTGTACTATAGCAGAATTTCTGATAATTAATTTAAGATTGATTGGTGTTCTGGAAAGTAATAAATATGATTAGGATAATGGTAAATAATGGCTTCAAGTTAGCTGCTACCATATTATCTTTTCTTGATGATGATTATCATTTCAGCCACATCTCTAATAAGAGCATTTACCCTTTTTGTCTTCTGTGGGAACCTAAACCTGTTTGTAAGCTATGTCTTGCTGATGAGGTCCTAAAAAGTAGAAACACGCTTTCCATGCATATGATTGCTAATCATTAATAACACTCTTGAAGCTACTGAAGCATGTGCTTGACTCACACATCTGCAAGATGGCCAACATCGATGATATGCAGCATGATTTCATGCCTGGGAGAGGAACCTGACTGACACCATCAACATCAATGCAAGCTGCAGAATAAGTACGCCGTTGCCAACAGTTGCTCTACTTCACCTTTGAAGCTCTAGAGAAGGCCTTCGACTGTATGCCGAGGCAGGTGATATGGTGGGAACTGAGGAGCGTTGATGTGGAGTGTGTAATATCCAGGTCATGTACTCAAATGCCTGGTCCAATGTGGGGATTACCAGTCAGCTCGGCGAAAAAGTTGGTGCAAATGTTGGCATACATCAGGTCTCTGTACTGAGCCCACTGCTTTTCATCCCAGTGTTGGAGGCACTGTCGTGCAAGTTCTGTAGGGAAGGGCCTTGGGAGCTCCTCCACATGGATTACCTAATTGCAAACTCACTTGAAGGCTATGTAGCCAAGCTGAAGATGTGGAGGTTGGGCATGGACCACAAGAAGACAATGTTCCTAGCATTGGGCATAAGCCTTGACAAACTCAAGGAGTCAGGAAAATACCCATGTGTCATTTGCCACTCTGGCTGTGGAGCCAACTCCGTCTTGTGCTCTCAATGCAAGCTATGGGTCAACAAGAAGTGCAGCAGCATTACAGCCATCCTCTGCAGCTGTCTACTTTGCTGGTTCAGCCATGTACAGCATGCCACAAGCCGCATCAAGAAGATAATGTACTTCACAGCTCCTGGCTACAGAGACCATATGCAGCCCAGGAAGACGTGTGCAGAAAGTGCCTGCAATGATGTGGACAACTTACACCTATCTGTGGTGTATGCGCGAGACAGGGTTGCATGGTGAAGTTTTGTGTGCTACAACCTTGTGCAGCCTACTCTGTGGTGATGGAAGCTGGAATCTGTCAGTTACAATAACCATGCTGAGTTTTCTCATTTTTATGAAACAGCAATGCTCGAAATTTAAAAAAATATCTAGGATGTCCATATGTTAACAGTTTCAAAAGCCAGACAATCAAATCCATGAATTTGTTTGCCCACTGCAAATAAATTCTTGGTTACCTTTAGAAAAATGGTAATGGTTTTCGGGGAGGTCTGGGGTTAAAATGAGGAATAATCAAGATCACATCTTTGAACTTGATCAAAACCAGCCATAAAACTTTGGGTTTGTCTCTTAAATTTTCATACCTAGTATTGTTTTGTAAAATTTAAAGATATCCAAAACACAGGAAAATACTTAGCTGAGGCAAATTAATTATTAATTAAGTAACTTCACATTACTGAACATTGACAATACAAACCACTACATAAGTCTTGTGCCATTTATGATTAATTCATTTTCTCCAGCTGGTTGGGTTGTCCGTTGTTAATTCCTCAGGCAACCAGCCACTAAATTTTACCAAAAATTAGTTGCCTGGCAAACTTTTTGGTCGAATCAGACGATCACTAATTTTGAGCACTGGAAATGACTTTTCATCAACCAACCAAATAATAAACCAAGTATGACAAACATGTAAGACTACTAAATTCCATAGGCAGCAATCATTTATCAGAATCAGTAGTAATATATAACTGAACAATTCTCATTTCTTTTCATTTTAAGGCTGAGGAAGTTGAAGCCCAAATTTTTTTACAGTAGTCAGTACACTTTGACTTTGTACTAATACTGAACACAAGAAAATGCATTGCCATTGCCAAATTGATTAGAGTAAAATGATCTTTTTGTAAGGGGGAAAAGATAAATTATTCTACAAGACCAAACATTGTATATTCCGCTTGGTATTTCTCTGTAAAAGAGTAAACATTACCAATTAACCATAATGGAACAATAGTGGAAAGAAGAGGGTATTCGAGCAGATGTTTGTTTCCAATGTTCACAAAACTGAATTAATTTTATTACATTCTTCAAGACCTTCAACAGTATAGCTAAGAATCATGAAGACTTCAATAGCGAAATTGTCAGTGGAACAGTTCAAAACAACTTAAGTTAAAATACTAAGTTTTACTGCACAAAAATGGAGAGAAAAATTACTTTTTCAAAAAATGTAACTGCCTGCCTGTTTACAACACTCAACAGCGTGGTGTAATTCTAACAGTCGAAAGCAATTTCCAGTCGTTTCGAGTTTCTTTAGATGTTTCCTTTGTCCTTTTGGTTTATTTAAATGTTACAAAAAGTAAATTTACAATCACACAATTTACATGACTGATTTTCGCTTCTCCAATAATCCTAAAGCGAAGCTATCTGAGAACAGCAACAGTTGTGGTCACGGGTGTTGCGCTCAACTCTTCTTTTCATAAATTTACATAAATACGTGCAATATCCTTCTTTTATTACACAGGAAAACGCCGTGCCTTTAGAATTAATAACTAGAAACAAAAGAAATACAAAAGTCGTTGCATTTCGGCAATAAAATTCTAAAATCGTTTTCTTCTTTAAATGTTCAAGTTAAGTAAGATTTAAACCAATCTTTAAGTTCCAAACAATGGTAAGCAAACAGCCTTCGCGAAACAAGACAAAATCCCGCCATTTATACTGGTACAACCTTTCGTTCGGGAAGGAGAGAAAAGCATTGATAACATCTCCCAAAATACAACGAATCTTCGAAGTACATTTCGTAACACAAGTAAAACACTCGCTCCTTGTATTTACTAAGAATAGATAGCTCTAATATTCTTTAAAAAAGAGGTCTGGGGCGACATTATTTTGTGAAAATTTTCTTTGAAGAACCTGGGGCAAGATTTCTTCTTCCTTGTAGAGGAAGACTGGGTACCGGAAAACAACTAAAGTTGTAAAGTTTTGCAGATGTGAGAGAGAGAACTACAAGCTATTTTCACTGCTAATATAAAGTTTCTGAAGACATGTACTCTTAACCCATTGTGCAACCGCTTGTAGAGGCGGACGCACTAACCGCCATCTTTGTGTGAGGATGATTACTGATTAGATGTCGAAGTAGCTACAATCGATGTTTGGTGTGAAAGGCAAGTTAACGTCGATTTAGATATGCTACAACACTAGAATATATGTTACCTTCTTTGTTAGCAGCTGTTGATTCAGCAATAGCAGCAAATGAAGCAAGGTCTCCGCCATCAATGAAAGACATTTTGATCAAATGTATTCAAAGGAGTCGGTTCTCCCTGCAAACGGAAAGATTCTTCCCACCACTGAATAATATCTGAATGTTCAAATTCGTTTGGAACTAATCAAAGATAAATATTCTAAGTTCAATAAATGTAAAGGAAAAACGATCCTTAGATTTCTCAGAAAATTATTCCAACTTTTGGCCTTGAAACGCACGGTTTTTCTCTCTTCAATTTGAACAGTAGCTTAAAGGCACACAGGAACACGAGGTTCTCTGGGTATGGAGCCCGCCATGTCGTACTTTTCACGTGACCTAAATACTGCATTATGATTGGTGATGCTGAAGTTCATTGTACTTCATCTTGTTTGTTGATTGTGTTTGGTTGCTGAAACATTCCGTGTTTTCTAAAATAACCCAGCAGTAAAATCGGTGTTTATTTTCCAGATAGAAAAAATTAATGCGAAAGTTTGTTTTTCGTTTCCTCGTTTATAAAACAACTTTACAAGAAAGCTTTACAAATACATTTTTAAAATGTGTTTTAGACTGGAGTCATAAAATGGAATGCTGTGTTGGTGCTTCTACAGAAACGTAGTGAGAACAACATTCTGACGTTTCGGACTGTAAATAGTCCGTCGGAGTAAATGCGACACTCATTCTTTCCTACGAAGTCGAAGGACTACAGAACTTTCGAAACGTCAGTTCCAAAATTCTTCTCACTTCGGTGTAAAACTAGGGCCAAAAGTGATTGTAACTTCACTTGTTCATATTTATTCTCAACGTAATTTAATTATCTATGTTGTACACGACTTGCAGAATACGCAAGAAAACTGTCATATTGTAACTTCTCTCTCAGGTTACTAGATTTTCCCTTTATGCTTTTTTTAGTGTACAGTATCATTGCAACTTCTCTTATATCAGTAGAGGAGCTTTCATAATTTGCCCTCTTGAATTGCAGTTTCCCATTTTTGTTGTAGCCAGCTGATTGTTAAGTCCATCCCACAGCACAAAGTTTACATTAATCAAAGTAAGGCAATGTAATACTGCTTCATATGTCAGTAAACAGTATCCCATTTCAGTGCTGCTATGGCCGAGGAAACTCTCTGAATGATCAAAGTGATTTTCCAGTAGAGCCAATCATTGATAATTAGGCCAAGAGATTTACTGTGAGAATCCCTGGCTTCTTTACTAGTTTTTAATCATTTTTACCCAAGTTTCTTTATCACCATCAGCATGCAGTTTCTGCCTCAAACCACAGCATAGCTATGAACATAAACTCTAACTAGCTTTTTCCAGCCTTAAAGGTTGTCAGAAAATCGAACTGTTAACACTTAACAAACATTTGATGTTAAGAGCTGGCCCCCTCCCTTAACGTCAGTCCTATAACCTGATAACTGTCTTCAATATTGACCATTAAAAATATAATGGCCGTTTGAACAGTCAAAAAGCCCATCCAAATGCATGCCGTAGACACAGTTTACACACAAAAGTTATACCTGTCCATTACATACTATCTGTTGATGCATACACCTTTTGCATCCACAACACATCTAATGCAATAGTAATGGTGCTTTACATTTGGTAACAGCTGCTTTTGCACTTCTTGTTCAAACAATTCAGTTATAGCTTTTTCTTACCATGTCATTCATTTTTTTTTATTTCTTAACATTACTCCCAAACCCATGAAATCCCCCTCCCACTTCACCTTAACGTCAAATTGACATTATGAAATGTTATCAGATCAATTTTCCGAGGGCCCCTAAGCTTGTTTTCCTTAAGGCATAAAATAATAGCTAAACTTTGTTTGCCCAACAGTTCCAGATCAGTTGGGCACTGGTTAGGTGTCATCTAGGAAGATTCTTGTTGAAGCTGACTGTCAGTATTACACGCCAATAATTTGGTAAACAATTAATTTATATCAAGTAAGACTAAGAGCCGATTAGATAATGCACAGCTTCAAAAGGTTGCATTAGAAAAGTACAAGCTTTAAAAATAGCATTTTTGGGTCTAGAGAGGAACCAATTAGTGCTACTGTTCATGCAAAACTGGTGGATGTGATTTTGTCCAAAAAGATTTTATTGAAATTTAATCAGTGACCATTGAGAAACTCAAATGATGGTCTTTGAAACGCAGACTTGGAATTTACGGAACACAACAACACTTTTGCAAAAATGAAACATAATAACCATAGTGTTCTAACATAGACTGGTTGTTTTAATCTTTAACAAACCTTATATTTAAATTACAATGCACTTTTAACCCAGTGCTAAATAATGTAAATTTCTAGTGACTTAGAAATATAGTACAGTGGAATCCCGGTTTAACGATCTTCGATTTAACGATATTACCAGTATAACGATAAACATTCGTTTCCCCGGCAAACGTTATAGTAAAATGTATGGGGCAGAACCCCGGTTTAACGATATTCGGTTTAACGATATTCCCGGTTTAACGATGGGG
>JAOBAY020017715.1:0-14833 GCA_025331085.2 Zoanthus sociatus | reverse complement strand
TTGTCGATAATTTGTTTTGTGTTGCTCATGCAGCTGTAGCTAATCTTGACAGTATTTCTGTTAAATATCTTTCTTAGGTTGTGGTTTTTGGGGAAGCAGCGGTCTAGCAAGTTTAAAAATTTGTCACCAATGTTAGTCGTTACATTTTTGCTGAAAGGCGGTTTAAACCACAGAATGTTTTGTCTTTTCCGGTTTTTGCATTTGTTGTTGTTGGGCATCGGGTTGTATTCAAGCTTGTGATTGTATCTGCTTTCATCTAATGCTTTTTGATAAGGAGATGCAGCGAGGTTGAAGGTGGTTTGTCTGATGAAAGCATAGAAAGACGTTATTCATTCTGGCGGGAATATTTTTTGTGATGGCTGGTGGGTGATTGCTATCGCAGTGGACATACTGTAATGTAGTGTTTGGTTTCATGTATGGCTGGTCTGTGTTCTTGGCTAGGTTGAGAGTTACTTTGAGAAAGTTCACCGTTTGTTTGTTTGCCTCTATAGTTATTTTTAAACACACGACAAATTGTTTCCTGGAAGTTTTCAGTTTGTCAGGGAGAGGTGTTTAAAAACACTCCTTATTTTTAACAAACTGAAAACATCAAGAGGTGTTTTCTTGACGGCCAGACCGTCATCTCTGTAAAGGCCTATCTTGTCCCAAAATGTGTCTTGTAATTGGGATAGAAGGAAGCTACCTACTAATTCGCAAGTCTCTGTGCCGTCGTAGCTTCCCATCGTAACGTCGAATAAGGAATTGCCTTTCTTTTGGCGATGTTTGTTGTTGCTCAGGAGAGATTTTTGAGCATGTAGGATGATGTTTCATTATATATTACGTATAAAAGAACAGAATAGTAGGTACCCAGCGAAATGTAGTAACTAGAAGTTAACCAAGACAGTTGGCTGAATATAAATTGCATTATTTTTGTTTTATAGGAAAGAAAAAGAGGAAAAAGAAATAGGATGAATAGGGTATTGTTACTATAAGATGAGAGTGCAGCTAGCGAATTCTTGTTTTAAAGCCGTAATAGAAATACTTAGTGAAGATCATGATATGTCAAGTGGTTCCTATATCGTCGTGAAGATAAACGACTAGAAATACACGGTAGCTACTCTTGAGTTTCATGTTGATTACAATCTTTAGGCTACAAATTCGAATAAGTTCAAAACTCTTTGTAAAAGTTTGAAATCCCTTTTGGGCCACGGGTCAATGCATTTACAATGTTATTTGGAACGGCGTGAGAGATATTGTTATAAGTTTCGTAAGTGGTGTTTGTTCCGGTGTCTACATTATGAAATTAGGTCAGTTCTTTTATTCAAGAGGTTTGTAGATTTTGCCCTCAGAATTTTGACATTTCTCATTTATAAGGCAAAGTGCGGGATGCGATGCTCTATTTGATGCTGTATTCTTATATACTGCAATTACTGTTACACGTGGAACAATAATGAATCCTTTGATTAATATTTCAATGTTATTGCTGTTATGTATTTGTGGGTATCCAGGATAGTAATCGTTTCTACTATAGATAGCAGTACCATGGTATGGTTTTAAACTGGTGGTTGAATTGTCCTCATTTCTAACTAAATGGTATCCTTGTATACATTAGATCATTGTTATTGTGACTAAATTTTGTTTCAAAGAAAATATTCAAGTCAGTACTTGAGTAGTATGAGTCACTACGAATATTGTCGTTGTGCCTTTGCAGAATCCTAGCGTTTAGGCAACATAATTTTAAAAAAAATTGATTCTGAATTGTAAACAGGAGATACACATACATCCAGTTGACCCACAGTTCTTATAAACATCAGGATTGACAGATATTTTATCTTCACAGAGGTCGGAATGTGTATACCTTCTATGTTTGTAACTCTGCCTAATCTTATATAATATATATGAGGGATTGGTCTTCTAGTTTCAAGGTTAACTATTGACTTTAATTTCAGTATCACCTTAACAGCAGCAGGGCTTAGTAGAAACTGCTTTCTTACTACTTGTACAGTGCTATTTCTACCAACAGAAAATTGTGTAGTTACGGGTTTGATAGGTGTCCATGTAGGACTTATTTCCTGGACATACAACTGTTGTTATCTGATCTAGTTTTCTCACCAGGATCAAACTGGACCCATACTATACCTGATGGTGCCCTTGTTTGGCTTACTTGTATAAGTCTAACCACATTACCAGCACCATTTTTGATGCCATTATCTGTTGTAGTATTCAAGGAGATCTCAGTTCTCTCTCCAACAGCTACTTGAGTACAGAGTGTAGTTGTTTAGTTTTCCTAGGATCACTAGGTACTTATAGTATTTTATCTTTAAGTTGCTGTGACTCAGCTCCTTTGGCACTGTCACGTGCTTTAATAGAGTATTTAGTGCCTGATAAAGCATTATGCTCTCTATCAGTGAATTCATTGACTTTTGCACTCTGTATAAATAAGTGGGTTACATCCACTAGTAATTTGTATATCTCTTTGTTTGAATTTCATTTTGTCTTCAGGAGTGTGATTACCTTCTCTTAGCCTGTTGAACATTTGAGCAAACTATTTGCTCTCTCTTGCCTCATTATTTGCTTAAGTTCAAACATGTTGGAAAGTTCTTGCCTTATATTAGGGGCAAAAATACCATACTTATTATTGTTTATGTCTTTGAATGTATAGTTATCCATTACACCTAGATGGCAATAATTCTAACACCACCAAAGGATATAGTGAACTACGTTTGATATCCTTCAGTCTATTGTTAATTTGTACATTGAACATAAGCTTTATTTCACCAAGTTGAAATCTTGGTGTATTTAATCTACTTGAATCAAGAGGCTTATACGTATTTAGTGATTGACAGGCTGGTATTGCTAGAGCACTGTGAATAGTATTGCCTTAAATATTATGGGCTGTTTTATCTGTAGGTGCCAGCATTAACTTTTTACTATATATCAGAAAAAAAAGATAGAATTATTTGACCTTGAACCGCTGGCAACAAAATCAGTATTTCCTTTTCGTAATATTTGTTGCTGAACTTGGTAATAGTAACAATGGTTAGCAATGAGTTCAACATATTGATTTTTTCTTTCACAGATTTTTTTCCTCAAAAATAATTTGTTGAGATTGTCTTCTTCTGTCATCTGAACATACTTGGCTTCCACAAACTCTTGAGTGTCCTCAAAGGATGGGTCATAAATTAAACCATCTGGATCTGGAGATCTATGTCCCAAGAAAACAATGGTCTTTGCTTACAAAAAAACCACAGTCTGTGACTTTTAGATTCACATGCCCCCTTTGATGCATTAACAATTTGTACTTGTCTAAGGTACTTTTCTCTTGCTGAAGCCCTTTGATACTCTGTAACTGATACTGACCATTGTAGAGCAAGATCTCTTGTTCAGCTTTTGTCGGCAATTCTTTAATAGCAGCAACTCTGTAACACTTTGAAACAGGCGTCTTTTCTTGATAGTGAAAGCAGATACTGGGTGTTCCTTTATAGGTGATAGAAAATCATCACCATCAGTTTTGCCAGCTGAATCCTTGGGTACCTTTTGAGGAAGAATGTATACCCATCCTACTGCTTTTTTGTCTTTTCTTGGCCATGTGCTCTGACATGGAGCTCGTACATAACGATCACTACTTTAAAAAGACATTATTATTCTTTTTCTTCAAATAATCAGTGGTAATAGGCACAACATTTCCCCTTCGTTTGTAAGGTATGTTCCATTTACATGGTATTCATCGAGAGCAAGCAAGTTGGCTGTGACATGATTACAGCGGCCATCCACCCCCACTGGACAGCCACATTTGACTCCAAATGAGCTTAATTAATTTAATTTATTAACTTAATCAAGTATCACATTTACAATCAAACTAAATCAACCGTACAATTTGAGGTACGCTTAAAAACAGAGTACCAGACTCCTTAAAAATAAACCACCTATTATTAAATCATAAATAAATCTCTGAAATTAGTTATTTAATACAATTATCTTAAAAGAAACCACAAATGGATCAATGATTTGATAAAAATACAATGTAAAGTTAAAAAAAAAGCAACATAAAAGTTATCATAAAAGGTCATCAAATTGTTGTGAAAGATTGACAAGGTATTTGATTCTTTTATACTAAGCATCGTGGTCTGGTGATTGGCCTATCTCCCATCACTTCATCAAGCTTGTCGTTGATCTTTTTGTATTTCTGTTTAAGCTGCTTGATACTCCCTGATCTTGACAAACGGCCTCCAAAATCCACCTTCTTCTTGAAGCCTTCGAGCAATCTTTTCCCAAATTGGGTTCTTTTTGGTACATATACCTGTTGTTTGATTTTCTCGTCAGCTCATATATCAATCAATAAAGATACTTCATTGTCCTTCTGAGTGGATCCTCTCAATTCGCTCATATTTGTTTAGAAATACAATACACAGATTACGATCTTCTTTTGCCATTCATATAAAAAAGCAGTTGCACCATTCCCAGACTTAGAGCACCTTGTATTAATATTTACATAAATTTTAAAATTTATGATGAATATTATTTTACTAATGTTTCACAGGCTCAACAAAATATTTTAAAGTGCATCACAAAGCAATAATTAATAACAGAAGCCTGAACCGTTAGTTGCCAATTGTGACCCTAGTCAAGCAGAGGTCAAGAGATTGCCAGTGGTTAAGCTTCTTGACATTTGATCAAATAAACTATGTATTGATGGCCTTAGGACACCTAGAGTTTCCAGTCCTTTCTTCAAATCCTCCAGGAGATACCTTGTTGAATCTTCTAGGACGTGGTGTAGGATGCGTTTTACTATAGACTCTTTCTTCCCCAACACTGGCAACATGGCTACGCCTTGCGCATCTAGGATGACTCGGATATCTTCATCCTGGAGACTTGGCCAGCTGCTCATCTGTTTCCGAATTTGCAATCTGTAAAAAAGCAAAGAACCAACTACCATTTTTGTTGTAAGTAACTGTCAAACGTGGAAATTTACTAGTAAAATTAATTTAAGCACCAATTAATCATTTGATTTCGGCCGAAGAACCTGGGATTTCACTAGAAACGCTTGTTCTCAGCTATCTTGGATTCTTCGAAGAGGATTGTGAACTGAAAGATAGTATTGTTAACTGTAAACATTTACAACAAGTTGTGCCGACGATTTTTTAAAATTAAGTTTACATAACAATTTTTGCCGACTCGATCTTAAAAAGATCTGATGCTGGCAGCCATGCAATTTTTTTTTCACGTATATTTTGAAGTCTTTCACATTTCGTTTCCTTAGTAGCGTAGGTAGCCTTGCTTTTCTGTGTTTTTATCTTTTTATAGCTCTAAAACATACAGCTCAAACATCAAATCAAAGCGGCCAATATAGTCAAATAAATGCTTTAATGGGGCTCAATTTTTTGTTGCTCAATTGTCAATCTGAGACTCGCGTGTCAACAACATTTAATTTGTTAGCGAAAGCATTACATTTTATATCAAACTGCTATATAAACCGTAAATAACATAATAAACTGCGCTAACATTTAAAAAACATAAACTGAATTGTTTGCTCAAATTATGAATGGCTTAGCTCTTAGTAACATTGCAGTTCTTTCTTCTGCGATAAATGAAATGTGAGATCCTGAGTAATCTTGGTTTTTAAAGCTTGATCGAGAACATCATCCAAGAGCGATTGCTTTGGCCCAGCTTCAGAAGCAACTGAATTAAATAATGTACTACTGAAGAAGTTGCCAGCAGGACCACCAGTGCCAGTAACCATGACAACACTACTCCAACTAGCCGGTACAAGTCCTTTTCCCTAGCTGGAGACAACACACAAAAAAGACCGGACACAAACTCAGTCTGTGCGGTTTTATTAGTAGTAAAAACGTCGAACAGATTAACAACCTGCATACGCACCTATTGCATTCGGGTAGAATAGTGACACCCTTCTGGCCCAACGAAAATACCCAAATCCTCATTTGCAGCTTTTGTAACTAACCGTAGAAATTCACTTTCAGGACCTCCGACGTCAACAGCTCTTTCGCTCCTACCATCATTGTCAGCAAACCTTACTGATATGTGGTCGTCTGGAGAGAACCACTTCCCCTGTAGTTGGTGACAGGTATCCACCCAAATGGCGCTTCTGCAAACATTAACAAATGTTAATTTCTCCATGTTGATCTGGTCTTGGATTTGGTGGAGAATTTCAGCTACTGTAGGGTTGCTGCTACAAACTAAAGTAAAATGGATTTTAAAAACATGTAGTAAACTTTGCTCTTAAGAGGAGAAAAGGCGTTTGAATGTTACATTGCCTAGCGAAAGATTAATTTCGCATTTCATTTATTTCTTTTATTTTGTTTGTATAATATTAAACTGTTGTTATACGTGTGAATCTTAGCACTGTGGTAAGCTCGTGGAGTAATTAAGATACTGTGCCAGGGAGCTGTTGTATCTTGACTGGTGTTCATTAATATACTTTGCTGAATGAGAGTTTTGAAATCACTTTAGTACAAGAGTAGTATATTCAAGAAATACTGTAATAGGGAGTAACATTTTATTAACAATAACTCTAAAGGTACATTTGTTCGTGGTTGCAACTGTACTGCACAATTGAATGCGAGTGCGTACATACTATTGTAGTTTGAAGTATCAATGGAAACTGGACAGACTAAAGTTTGTTTGTCCTTTGAACGTGCTTGACCTCTTTTTTCACGTTACATTCATTGTATATGTTAACCTCAATGTTGGTATTTAATCAATTGAACTGTAACAGGAAAAAATAAAAGTCTTCTTGTCCGTTAAATGTGATTGGTCCTCTTTTCTAGCTGTTTTAAACACAACAGCAGTGAACATTTCAGTTTTATTGGTGACACACTAACGATGGGAACTGTAACAGGAAAGATCAAAGTTTTTTGTCCTTTAAATGTTCCAGTGCTTGTTGACCTTTGTTTTTAGTTAACTTTGTTGCATTTTAAGGTTTGTCTATTGTTTTCTGGTGGTGTTTCTGTCCTTTTGTCTTGGTGCACTTTGTTTGTTTCTTTGTTCTTGCCGAGATTCCTGTGATTGCTTCTGGTTGCTGATATTGGGTATGGATTTCAGTAGCTCTTCATCTGTTGCTTCCTCCTGAAGGCGCTGTCTTATGTTAGTTACAAGCCTTTGGTTAGGCGAAATTGGAAGTCTACATTTTCTATCAACAGCATTTTTTCAATCAGGGTGTCGGTGTGTTGTTTATAATTGTTTATATTTTCGAATAGGAATGTGCTGATTTATTTGGGTGTCGTCTTTCTCTAAGTGGAAGTTTATTTTCATTTCATAGTAATATTGCTTCAACAGTATTGCCCTGTTGAAGCTTTGACAGTGGATTGCGCTTGATCCTGCTGTGTTGAGAGTGATCTTTTTTGAATAATATTTGTTGTTGCAAACTGGGTAGGCATTTATGGCTACGTTCATTATGCTTGGGCAGCACCGCCATTTGGTGTTGTCTTTGGTTATTGTACCCTGAGACAAGTCTTGTAGCTCAGCGTTATAATCTGTGTTGTCTTGGTTTTAGAAAGACGCTTTACATAATAATATCTCAGTTTGGTGTCTGTTAGGGTGTAAAATTTATTTTCATCCAGTTGCTTGATATGATCTAGTCATACAGACAATTCTATTGTGCCTGTGCTATCGCAGAGAAGTGCAATTCTCACCACAGGCCCATTTTTTTTTCTGTAGTAGTTTCTGGGCCGATAACTTCATCATCTTTAAACAAAAGCATGCGAAATTCCCACTTGTTGGAAAGCTAGTGCGAATTTCTTTCATGTGGTGCTGTGAGTTTTTGAATATTCTGTAAATATTGTGTGTCAAAGTTTATTACTTTTGTACATTTGGTAGCTAAAGTGTTTTAAGAGTGGAAACTGCATTTTTCAAAGGCAAAGAAAATGGAAATTAATCAGAGGTTCTTACTTTTTATGTCACTGGAGGGTGAAGATGTAGAGCTTGAGGAAGTCATTGCTACAATAAATAAAGGAAAAGTAATCACATGATGTTTTATTTGCATTGGGACAAACAAATAAATATTGGCTTGTGATCACTAAAATAGGATTTTAAAGTACCTGAATGTTCTACCTGGACTGGTACTGTATGTTAGTGTGAATATGATCAAGGAGGGAATGGTAATCTGTGGTGCACTGAGAAATAATTTGTGTGAACTGTCTTTGTTGTTGAAAGTATTTTTGCATCTTTTTGTCTGATGATTCCTCTAGAAGATTGACATTGAAGTTTCCAATTATTCTTTTAGAGTAGTGCTGGAAGAATCCGATAGCATTGCATCCAATAACAGGATTAGTGTGTTAATACGACTTGTATTGTAACTGTATTTTTTGAACGATATATTCCTATTATGTGTAAATTTGGAATTAGGTCTTTTGGTACTGCAAACGTTATTTCTACATCATTTATGTTATACCTAGTTGGTGTGGTCAGACACGTCAATGTGTCTTTTACATAAACAGCAGTCCCATAACAAGTTCTAATATTGCTGTTTAGGCAGTAGTCATTATTGAACAACTTGAAACGATCGATATGGTAATGGAAAGATGAGACTAAGGAACAAAGAGAGGTCTCAACACAAATATTTAGATCGGCTTTCTGAACATTAAAGCCAGATGCATCATTCTTATGATGCAAATGTGGAGACCTTACATTGTGAAAAATAATTTTAAAGGTATTTGCCAAGGTTTGTTTATATAATGATGGACTTCAAGGTTGTAATGGTTACGATCTTAATCTGTGCATTTTTTCACTGACTTTATGGGAGACAGAGACTTTCTTTTCATTCAAGTCAAGTATATGTAATCCTGAAATAATACGAGCTCTGCTGAGGGCAGTATAATGCATGTGATCCGTACTTGTTGAGGGCAGGTCAGCAACTAATTCATTAAATGTATCACCCTGGCAACGATAGATGCAGTTGGTTCTCAAGGAAATTGTCTTCTTAGAATTTGAAGTTGATCTCTTTTGGATGTTTTGAATTGTCTCATTTCGAAGACTAGGGTTCTGCTTGGCTCGCACGGCTGTCATAGCTCCGAAATGGCCATTGCTTGACCCATGGATTGAAATTGTTTCCTCTTTAAAGGAATTCGAGCCAGAAATAAATTGTGATTTCCTTGGAACCTCTGGTGCTTGAAGGCAAATTCTGCAGGTCTTGCTGTTGTTTTCTTCCGAAAATATCAACCACGGGAATTCCTCTTACCACTTGTGGAAGAATTGGCTTTTATGCCCACATTTGTTGCCGTTGGTTTCGTTTTTTTCTTGGCCTTACTGAAGTCCCCCATTCCAGCCATTTCTGCGCTTCTTTTTTGAACTGGTTTGCTGGTTGGTGTTTGACGGGATGTGCTCATTTTCTTTTGAAAAGAAAACAGTGTGGGCTGTGACTTTGGCTTCACAGTGTTCGAGCTTTCGTACGATTTGTCGTGTTTTTCTCTGCCTCCGCCGTTATCAAAACCTTCTGCTCTTAACCAAAGAATGCTATCTTGGCCTGATGATATTTCTGTTTCAAGTGGCTGTTTTGGCATCACAGTTGAACAGCTTTCGATAACGGAAAAAAGTGGGCGTGATATTACAGTGGCTAGTGCCAAGATGTTTAAGACAGATGACCATTCCCCAACAATACATGTCGACTGTATACTATAGTTATTTGACTAAGAATTTATGTTGATGAGCAAAGGCAAGTAAAAGATCTATGCAAATTAATAATCCCTGCAAATCTATAATATTTCCAAAGTCATAGCATAATTTAGATGGTAAGAATGTGTTGTTTTGTTTTTGTCTAGCCGCTTACAACTTTTAGCAAATTTTCTGCTGCAACAGCAATTTCATTTTCAAAATTACCCTTTCATTTTTTATATGTTAAATAACAGATATCAGCTGCGTAAATCAGTCGTAAAATAGCCAAATGTATATGTCTCACTTGGCCTTACTGTAGTTACAAAGCTTATAGAAACTCTCTTTCTTGAAATTCTGCAAAGACAATTGAACACACCTGTTTTGAATTTCAACTCATATTACCAAATTGTTTCAATCTTGTCAAATAAACAGCTTTAATCGCAATCACCATTTAAAATTTGCAGTCTCTGCTAATTAAGAAGGAGAGAGGTAAGAAGGAAAATAAACTTGTAATAACATGTTGACCAAGAAATCTCAATTGTTGTGTTAGATTTGCTAATAACATAGTGCAACTCTTCATTAATTTCAAAGCAACTAGTTCTTTCTATCATTCACTGCTTAGAGTTTCAGTTGAAATAAACATTTTGTACTGTCCAAATGTCTACATCTTGGGCTTTAAGGGGCATGATTTATGTGTTATCCTCTTGTGATTCTGTGATCCACAACGACAGGATGTTCTGTTAGTTACTGTCAAAATGTCATTGTGCTGTTCACCCTCGTTATGGACTACAGAAAATTACGATGTAAATATTTTATTTTCAACATATATTTTAAATTGCAATCAGCTACGTAACGCCACCGAAAACTAAAATTCAATATTTTAAATTAGATTTTTTTTCAATAAAAAGGTTTATTAGGAGATTACAATTCTACTTCTTTATAATATATAAATGTATTGTTATAGTTGTTTTGTTTTTCTATATGCGTAAAAAGAAAGGGCAGTTTAATATTTCTTACTATTACCAATAGCAGTTTACTACCCTCTGGGTCATGCTTCTTTATTGACTTTGCTGGACTAGAATCCCCATCCTGCCATACTACCTCAACCTTGCACTCTTTTTCCTTCTCTCTCTTATAGCATTCATCAGACATAATTCCTTCCATGAACTTTGATGTACCCTCAAATAATGCCTCAGAAACAACCTTGTCCTTTCCCCTCATACATTTGTGTACAACCCACCATTCATATAATTCTTCACAATAAAGGAACCATTCTTATTAAAACGCTCCCTTTAATGCCACACCCCATCTAAGGGCAATAGCCCTTGATCAACTTCCCAACTCATCATCTGCCTTTGCCTGCATCCGTTGCTTCTCTTCCAAGCAGATTTCATCTAAGATATCCTTTACTTGGGGATGTATCAATGTTAACACTTTATAATACCTATTTCTGGACAAGGCACTGATGCCATGGTGGCTGTTTAGGGTTTTGCTGAACTTGACAAAACCATGTCCTGTAATAATGATAGCCACAGTCACTGCTAGGCTAACAACTGTTCTCTTCGAACACTGCACCAACAGTGAACCTTGAAAGTTTATATTTCTCAGACCACAGCAGTTATATGTAAATTTAACATTCATTGACCCACTTATGCCTACTTGCTTCACTTTGGCAGGCACAAGGTTTCCTGAAAAGAAATTTCTTGACTTAGGCCTGCGAAATTTATTTTCACATTTTTTATCATAGACTGCACTGGATTTTAGGTACTGCATGGAAAATATATCCAATATTAATGTTTGATCAATATTCTGGGAATTTAACATGCAATCATAAGTATTACAATTTATGAAAAAAACCAAACATAACAGCCTCGAACTCCTATTCAAATCTTGTTCGCTTAACAGGAGAGGCAATGTATGTTAAGTAAGTGACAACTAAGCCTACTGAACTGCTTAGGGATAAACGAATCATCACTAAACAAAACAAGCAGATGGGTTGGTACTAAGTTTGGAAGCAAGTTCGGCTTTGAACTGAAAATGTACCAAATACATGCAAATTCTTGATTTGCTGAGCCTAAGCCACAAGCACAGACCAAAAACTTCCAGTCTACCCCCAAGTAATATTCAGTTTTATATGTAAAATTATCAAAAGTGTTTTCTTTTAACTCACTCATTTCGTTCCTGAGGAGGTCAACAACATTTTCCTTTAGATTGTTATAGTTTTCATTTGTTTTAATTTTGGCAATTACATAATTCTCTTTCTCATTCATGCCATATTTTGCTCATTTAAGATGGTGAATGTGACATTTTCTAATTTTAGCATTTTAGCAATGTTCTTTGAGCACTGATTTTTACTTTGATTGTAGTGTTGATATTTAAAGTGCCCTTGTTCTGTATTTTTTGTATTTGTTTGTATTAACTATCTTTAAATGATATCTGCATCCTCAGCATTTCCTGGAGTGTTTTTCAGATTTTAATTAGCATTTGTCTTTTATCCATTTAGACATTTTGTACTTGTTAGGAACATCTTTTGCCTTCATGGCCATTTCATGCCATGCCTCGTTGGATATGCTAAACTTATCTTTGATATATACCCATAGATTAATGTCATCCAGCTCTTCATTAGTAAATTCTTTTGATTGAGAGTGTGTCAATTCAAGATATCCTTCCTCATATTTCGTATTGTTTGCTATTTTCATTAAACAATTCTACTTTTGTAGCAATGAAATTGTATAAACCTAAGAATAACAGTGTTGCCTGACTCTCGAGTTTTACGTTTTTCATTCTTTCCTGGTGTTGTTTTGGGTAATGATTGAATTTTTTTGTCTGTGTGTACTCCCCTTACCTATTTTATTCTTGCCACCTTTCGTGCCAAAGCTATAAATCTCTTTTCTATTGTATTCTTTATTTTTTTTCTACGTTTCTAATAGTGCTTTATAGGCTTTCTGCTATTTTCAATTTATTTAATTGTTCTTCTGCCAGACTTTCCTCCATTTTTCTTTTGGTCCCACAAAGTTCTTGATTTTCTTGAATAATGAAAGTAGCTTCAAGCTCATGATAAAGCACTTTTGATTCGCATGTTTTTTCTTTCCCAACCATCAGGGAGCTTTCGAATGTACTTCCCCATTTACATCTACCTTCTACCTTCTTGAGATTGAGATTTTAAATCTTTGTCTTAATTCATGAATTTTTTTATTCTAGCATTTACTTTTACCCCGGGAATACCAGTCTCTCAATATATTTTTTATTATGCCTTCTAAAACCGTCTTAGCAGTATCGTTCGGTGGCTCTCGTAATAAAGTATACTTGAGATAACTGCAAATAAAAAATCAGTGTAACTCTTATGTCTCTAAGCAGCTCAAAAACAAATTATAGTGTTAACTACAAATTTCTGTATGAGCGAAAACAGTTCCTGATTAATGACTTACTTGTTTATATCGTAAACAAGGTAAGGTAAATCATTCCCTTTCTGCTCTCTTAGTTTCCAGAATTATCTTGTCCTTTTGCAAGTGACACATGAAACGCTGACTTATGAGAATTCCCTGATTGCATTTTGATATCAAATGCCAGAGGTAGATGGTCAGAATCAAAATGATCTTGCAGAACCTCAATATTATACTAATGAATTGAGAATTTCTCGTCAAGATCAAGTCCAGTATATTCGCAGTACCATTTGAAATTCTTGTTGGAGTATGATTACACTGCACTAAAAAGTGATCGTTAAGTCAATAGTCAAGAGTGAGAGCGTCAGTTAGGTGGGAGATATAGTATCCCAGTCAATACATGGAAAATTAAAGTCCCGAGCTAAGTAGCAAGTAGAAAATCTTTTTTTTATCAATTCTTTCCCAGACGTTGTCGAAGGATTAAAGAATATTCCGTTTTAGCATTTGGAGGTCTATAACAAACTCCAAATAGCACACTATCCATAGATTTCTGACAAATCTCAATCATAACAATTTCGGCGCCTTTTCCTTGTAGTAATTTAATTTCCATGGACTACTAAGAGAACACCGTCACCCCTTTTATCTTGCCTGTCCCAACGATGTATAAAGTGGTCTTTCGTACCCAGTTCGAAGTCTTTAAAGCCAGCATCCAACCAGGTTCCGGTTAATGCAACAATAGGTATATGTTTCTTTAAAAATATAGCCTGCAGGTCGAAGTTTTTATTTCTTAAACTTCTGGCATTGATGAGAAGACATTTTAGTGAGTTCGAAGTCTCTAATGGTGTCAATGGGGGCAACCTACTTATAGCCCTGTTTATCAACGTTTCATTGCAGCAGGGTGTGATTTACCTAATACTATGCCAACCATAACATAGTCATCTGCCAAGTGCTACCGAAGTCCACGATCAAAATCATTCTACCACTTTTTCTACAATGATATCAAGCTCTTGTTGCACTGGGTTAGGTACGTCTTCGTCATCAATAAGTATTAGTTTACTTCACCCTGCCCTAGTAGAAGGTTGACTTAGGTCTGATTGGTGGCCATCAACTACGTCTACTGTCATGTTGAAGTTAACAGTATCAGCAGGTGTTTCAGAGGTTAGTTCAGGAGATTCATATATAACTGTTAACGAATCAGTAACTGAAAACGTTAATTCTATAGTTTCAATGTCCTCTTCAACAGAGGAAAATTTACAAAAAAAAAATATGCATCAGGAAACTTTTGCTACATGTCAGACACTTTTCCTTAACTTCTGAATTCTTGGTTGGCATAAGGCAATTTGTGGATAGATATTTTTGAATTTGTCGCAAATACAACTAACTGACTGCCAGTAGGTGCTTTTAAATACTTTGCTGACTAGCAGCATGTTATAGGGCTCAACTCTTTACTGTGCAAGCCACCTTTATCTTTCATATTCAACTTTCTTTTCTTCAACCCGAGCCATGCTGGGGAAAGGGAAAGTTTCTCATTTGCTGTTGGCACTCTTGACTGATGCCGATCACCAAGGCAGACAAAGTGTACAGTCGATGGCCTACAAAAAAGAAAGTAATTTACCATGCTGTATATCTTGTATAATCTACAAATAAATTTAAGTTGCAGATACATCTAATTGTTTTTTCTGCACCTCCTATTATGTCTATTGTAATTTCTGTCAATATCACAGTAACTTTGTAAAATAGGAAATATTAATCGATATGGTACCGCTTAACGTGCATTTGACTGAATTGATCAGTCTATCAATACCTGAATTACGTTTTTTAACGTTTTTCCTTAAAGGCCACCGGCCACTCCCTTGATCCTT
>JAOBAY020017654.1:0-14843 GCA_025331085.2 Zoanthus sociatus | reverse complement strand
GCAAATAATACTATACAGGGATGTAGTGATAGGCTAGCAAATAATGCTATACAGGGTTGTAAAGAGAGGCTAGCAAATAATACTATACAGGGATGTAGTGATAGGCTAGCAAATAATGCTATACAGGGTTGTAAAGAGAGGCTAGCAAACAGCCCATTTCACCGGCAGCAATGAAGCTGCACTATACTGAAAGAATTCAAACCAAACAGTAAACATTAAAACAAACTTGAAAGAACAGAATAAAAATCTTAGTCTAAAATGTAAAATGGATTAACTTCAAGTATGTCATGCACGATTCAGAATATAAGCATGTTTCACGTCAGAAGATTGCCGTGATATTTAGTAGACTTACGAATTATGTCATTATGCAACTTCATGCATGTAGAGAAAAGTCGTGTCAACCGTTGGTGAAAAACAAGATGAGCATGGTCGAGGTAGCGATTGGGGTATGATGTGTTTTGTGATGCCTCCCCCTGGCTACTCTAAACGTTTTTGACAGGCCTGACTAAATACTGCAAATACTGTCTACTGACCTTTTTTCCTGGTTTTATTTACAGCCACAAGGTCACTGAGCTTATCAATATTGGCTTGAATGGTGGACCGTTCTTTGCCTTCTTTGTTCACTCGTAATACGTTCTCAGTCTTTCTATCGATCCAGTAAACATACTGACCAAGCACTGCAAGTCCGACTGGCTGCAACACGTACATGTCAACCAGAGAGCCATGCTTCGTACCTAAATGTATCACAAAATAACACACTGATTAAGATGGCTGATAACATTTCATACTAATTCTTAACTTACATTTAATTATTGAAAGACATATAACCCATTTTGAGAATAATCCTAAAAATAATTCTCAACTGCTGTACAAAATTGCCTACGAGCAGTCCCTATTTTTCCTTATTAGTTCGTCCAAGCCGATTAATCAAGATGGTGAACTAATAAATGCAAGAAAACTGGGGCGAAAGAAAGAAACATACAAACTAGGGGGTAGGGGTGTGTGAGTATATCGTTTTTGCTCTCTCCCACTCCACTCCCCTTGCTTATAATTTTTTGTCTTCACCCTAGTTTTCGCGTGTTTATTAGTCCGCTATCTTGATTAACTGACAATAGGGACGCAGTCTATGTACAAAATAAAAATTAGCTTTAACCTTATTGAGCTATTTCATAAGTTACTTGCTACTTAGAATATATGGTTATTTTGAATTAGGTTTTCGCGTTAAATGTAAAACGCAACTTCTATATTACATGTTGATTCATGATATTAATATCCAAATAATTCCATTTTCAGTTTTGCTTTTTATGAATATCTGGTTGGTAATAGATTAAAATAAAAATAAATTGAAATATTTCCTTCTCAATTTTTTCAATTGTCTTTCTGAAATCTATTGTTTGGTTTTACGAGTATTAGTGAAACGGGTGATAAAGACCTGGCACCACATCCTCACAATTTAGGTTTCCTGTTGTCAGTATTCATACTGAAAATTATTTACAACATTTTTGTTACAAATATTCAGCTTTGACCTTGGCACTCTTTTGTTGCCTAACAAATCAATCCCTTTCTTGCTTTCACAGGGATATGTCGAAACGCTTTGAAAATTCACAGCTTTTAAAGATTTGGATAACCACAACGAAATTGGGGATTTTTTTAAACATCATTGTTTCTCAATGCCGAGGATCAAAGCTTGGACCCTGAGATGTTTCCCATTCTAACAGTCATTCTGCCATTAAGTTGCAGTTACTCGTAGAGAAAAACTAAACTCAAACTAGTTTTTTACTTTAAAGGTACCTGTAAGATCAATCCAGTCTATTCTCTGGAGTTTGGTATCAGTCCAATATAACTTTTCTTCCACTGCATCAATAGCAAGGTCGCCTGGATGCCCTCTTATCAAGGGGACAAGTTTTTTAGCATCTTCACCATTCATTTTGGATATTTTGATAGATGGTTTTTCAGCCATGTCTGTCAAGAACATTAGCCTACAAAATATGCATTTATAAGGATCGTAATAGATCTTCACAAAACCACTTGGGCACAACCCATTATGACTTTCAAATAAGGTTTCAACAAAATTAAAAAGAAGAAATTAATTAAACTTGTTCTGAATGAGAGTTGCAGCTTAAATGTTAGTTTTATTTTAAAAAAACTTGAGATATCAGCTGTTTATAACGGAACAACAGATACCAATAAAGAAGTCTGGACTCTCTCAAAACAATTACAGTTATAAATATTTACATATAATAAGAAAAAAACACAAAGGCAAAGTTTAGCTGTCGCTATTCTGAGTTTCACGCAACAAGGTGATCATTACGCAATACATTCATCAATTTCATAAGTCCGAGGTTGCTGAAAACTTACGTACGTTTTTCTATTTTTGTCTTTTTGGTCAAGACTGTTGTCATTGCCAAATACATCTTGTGAAATAATGAAAAGTTGACAGACGAGTTAACAAATTTTCCCTCCCTCAAAGCTACCCATCGACACATTAAACGATTTGGATTTTATCTCAAAGGATGCCACGAAAGCTTGTAGACTTTCAAAATTTGATTTTGAATAGATATTTTGCTTTTATATTTCAAACAACAAACGAGACTCAGTATCTTTAAATGTTTGCAATATCTAAACAACTGATATACAATATAAAGTCTAATATAAATAAATATACAGTAGTAATGCAACAACAATAAATTTAAAGAAGACAAAAAGAAACATTATGGATGAACTACCGGAGTTTAATAGGTAAAAGAAACCACACAGTTTAGGTGTGTGGAGGAATAGTGATGGATGATGAGTTTCTGTTTGTCAAAAAGTATCAACATACATAAAACTGAACAAACCCTTTTTCTGGTAATAACACAATTGACCTTGGCCTCTCTTCACCTTTACCAAACATTACCCCCAGGGGTTTTTTATGCTTCACGCTGTAAACCATAATAGTGTTTGTTTCTTCATCTGTCCAAAACAACTGCCCACCATATGGGTCAACAGACAAATCAAATGGCTTAGCTTTGTTCTTAGCATTGCCAGTGAGGTTAAGAACTTGAACTTGAGTTCCATTAATGTAACCTTGTTTAATGCAGTTACTTTTGCTATCAATCCAGTACAGAAAGTCAGTCATGACATCGTAATCTATTGCAGTAACATCATTTAGGTTGATCATAGGAAGAATAACATCAGGGTTTTCTTCAGGTTTTTCAAATGTCACCTGTCGGATATCAGTAGACGTGCTTATAAGAAGAAATAATTTAGGACCTGAAAAGAAACGAATAATATGATATTTATTGTATGACTCTAAACTCCAACCGGTGGTAAGGCTACAGATCGGGAGAATGTGGTGCTACCCCTTAATTACTATTGCTCCGAGGTCCACTCTTACCTAGAGTGGTAGCAACTGCTGGGGTCCCATCTATGGGTTAAATAGTTCTACCTGTTGCCTTGCAAGGTATGTCTCTGGTCGGACAAAGGCTAGGCCCACAGGTGATAACTATGGTTGGTGTCAGCAAGGGCATGTGGCCAAAAAATCATGCTCCAATAAAATCCTCATGATTACCTCTTTTGGCTTACATGCTAAGAATGATTTGTTTTAGCAGGACAACCATATTTTGGTAAAGTGACCTAGTATGAAGAACTATATACTAAAAAAGCTTTAAATGTTTTAGTAGTTTTTAACTTTTAACTTGTATTTAATTAGTTTATACAAAGTTTTTAATTATCCACACTGATTGCATTAATACAAATTTTTATGACCTACCATACATTCATTAGTCTCTTAATTTATGCATGTAAAAGTTAGGACGACTTTTTAAAGCAATGGCTGCATGTTAGTAAATTAAATAATTTAGTTGATTATCCCCAAACTGATAAGCAGGCAGACATACATAACTGGGATTAAGCATTAATTTAAAAAAACCCATTAAGTAACACTTAACTATGGCTTCAAGATGTAAAGGTGTAAATTTTTTTTTCCAGTGGTTTAATAATAAATTGTATTATAAAGTAAGAAAAAGGATTATAGACAATTTTAAGTTAAAAAAAATATAAAATCCTCAAATAAAATAAAGGTCAGTACGGGCCTCGAACTAATTCTGTACACAGGAAAGTCAAAAGTTCTACCATGGAGCCATGCCCGCAGGACACTTTCACCTCCGTCTACGGTCCACAATTTCCGTCCACAAATTTTGGTCTACAACCCCTGTACTTCCATCGACATTTTACCTCCACGATAATCATTCACTGCTTGCAGATGCATGCACATGAATAAGCTAAAAAAGGGAAGGGTTTTTCAAGATAAAAACAAAAAAATCACATAGCATGTACAATACCTTCACATGTTTTATTGTCACTCTTTAAGGTATAATGCGTGGGACAAGCACAGGTGAGCTGATTCATTGGCTTAGCCAGACACAAATGGCTACAGCCTCCATTGTTATGACCACATTTATTCAATCCTGAAATATCAATGGAGCCATTTTTTAATCATCAATAAAACTAGGAAGAGTATGAGGAACACTAAAATAACATGAGTAGCAAAATACAGGCATAAATTGTTATAATGATGTTAAATGGTGATAACAATAATAATTCCAACACTACTCTGTTGAACGCATGCAGAGTATGTATCTAAAAAGAGAGAATTTCTAAGAAGAGAAACTTTGGAATAGAATGCTTTGACAAACTTGTTTGACTACTTGATAAGAACTTGTTTGACAGGTCGTGATACCTAATTTTGACAAGATCACTCTGCAGTTGCTCATCTCGTGATTGTGCAAACGCAGAGTCTAAATTGTTTTTTGAAACAATATTTTTTAAAATATGAACCAGTGAGCAGCATACAGTGGTATCCAGCAACCTTCAGGAGATTTACAAAATTACAACAATACAACGATTAATATTCAGCATAGCACATGGGTGAAACAGGAAATGATGCAACTACTGAATTAATCTTTGTGAAAGGATCTTTATGCTATCAGTGTGAAAATTAATTATTTTTTGGGACTTGCGGTTAGCACTAAAATATTGTTTTAAAAACTAAAGAATTTAACAAAGGGTGTTGTATAACTTCCTCAAATAATAATACTTCCTTAATATCCTGCCCACACTTTCTAAACTCTACTTACCCCAAGTAATAATAGTAATAGTGAACACACTGAAAGCGTCTCCCACACTGTTTCTGAGTGTAAGAATTTGCACAGAAAGAGTACAACAAAACTGAAAAGGTATGATAAAGTAGCAAAAATCACATTGGAAGTTATGTAAAAAATATGAACTGGAGAATAAGGACAAATGGTAAATATGAGCATGTATCGCTTGGTTCTATGGAGAATAATAAGATCAAATTATTGTGGGACATCAATGTGCCATGTGATCATGTTATAAAGGCCCGAAGACCAGACATTATCCTAGTAAACAAAGATAACAAAGTTTGTGGCATCACTGATGTAGCCATACCCGAGGACATCAGAGTTTGTGAAAGAAAAACAGAAAAGGTTGAAAAATAACAAGACCTCAGGCGGGAGACAGCAAAGATGTGAAAAATGAAAGATGTGAAAGTGATACCCACTGTCAATGGGGCTTTTGGAAGTGTCTCAAAAAGCCTGGGTACATGGATAGACAAGCTAGGTATAAAGATCAAGACTGAGTATTTAAAAAAACGGCTCTACTGGGAACAGCAAGGATTTTAAAAAAAGTGCTAGAGTGCTAGTTACAAGAAGAAGGAACTTGAGAAACTCCTGGTCATTGGCTATGACTCGCTGTCTTAAGGAATTTAACAGCATAACATTTGACAGTGCTATAAGCAATTTTCATCATAATAATAAGTACGACAACAACAGTGCTTTCATTAAGTTCTAGAGAAGGTGGCCATAGACAAAAAGTAAGCGGTTATAGAGTTTGTGAGGGGCTGAAGCCCCCAAAGTAATTAAGGGGGTTTTTTTTGGGGGGTTAATTTTATTTTTCCCTGTAAAATTTTGAGATCTTGGTACCCCAAACAAGCATTTTTTTGCATTTTTGCAAAAAAAGCTGCACTCTCAAACAATTACAAAGAGACATTTTTTGTCATACTTGATTCTAAAGAAGCAAAATTTCCTGGCAGCACACAAGTTTGATTTGAACGTATTAAAATGCAAAGAAAAACTTACACCTTTAGATTACTAAAAAAAAGCTTACAACACCAAAAGCTGTAATAAATTGTAAACACTTCTATCTTTTCTTTGTACTAAAATCTTCACCTGGAAGTAGAACACATAGCCAGCAGTTGGGGGCTCAGTAGGTGGCAGTAAATCATCGACAGCCGCCTTTTAATGAAACCACTGTTACAATATATTTATATGCTATTTGTTCCACTCTGGTCTAACTACAACAATATTCAACCAGCTTGCTTTAGTTTCACAAAACGAAGAAAGATTAGTTCTTTGTCAGCAAGAAGATGAAAAATCGGACTATAAGAGCAGACTATAAAAAAGAAAAGCTAAGTTGACTAAATCACACTGTGTCTAACAATATCTATTGCCTTTAATGTTCTAAGTGCAACCTGCTTCACTGGCCATCAGTAAAAAGACCATATCACAATACATATGCAACAGCAAAGTTAATCTATCTTAATCTAATGCTGCTATTTTAATTCTCAAAACTTTATCTCTAAATTTGTTCATCATCATCATCATCGTCATCATCATCATCATTGTCATCATTCTTGTTTAATCATCATCATCATTACCACCATCATCATCGTCACCATTATCATCGTCATCATTGTAATCATTCTTGTTTAGTTATCATCATCTCACTATCATCGTTGTCATCATCATCCTAACCATCATCATCATCATCGTCATCATTCTTGTTTAAACATCATCATCACCATCATCATCAGTCATCATTCTCAGTTGCACATATTGACATCTGAAACATTTCTACCCTGAGTTGTATCTACTACTAATTACCACAATTGCCTTGATAAATTATTACTGTATTAGCTATAAAAAGTGTTATCCTAAGCTTAGTTGCATCCTTTGCACTTTTTGGCATGTATTATTGCAATATGGCAATATAGCACCCTACATAAGGTTTTACTAGCCCTTTTTGTAATACGTTTTTCAAAATACAGATCACAGATCACTTTAAAATCTGCATTTTTCAAATCTCAAATTTATACACTTCAAGCTAAATCCTTTATGAGCCCAGTGGCCGAAATAATTTTGAAGTTCAGGTTCCCTTTAAATTGGACTGTAGTTTTTTTTAGCTTTTAAAATGTTTTTTTCCCCCAATAATTATGGTATATAAGTTCAGTGCTTGTTGTAAATGACATCACAAAAGTTTTCAACCCTGTAAAACTTGAGGTTAAACAATTTCGTGGTGTCACTCAAAACATACTATAATTTTATTTGATAATGCTATTCTCATTCAGAATAAGTTTATTAGCTTTTAACTTTCAAATTATAAGATGGCAGAATGAAAATTTTGTTATTTCCCCAAAGCAAAGACTTTGCATAGTTAATGAAAAAAGCATTTGATTTTGGTTGCAAATGAATTATGAAAAACAAAACAACTTAAAATAAAAATGTTTGTCTAAGAGGCACAGTCAACATGGCTCTATAATAATCATATCTATTTCTAGTCCTCAGCTATTATATTTAAACTATATACCTTCTTGACGACTTGCATGAAAAACCAGAACATCCATAATATAATCCACTTTGTTTTGTATTCGAGTACGGTTCAGGCCAGTTGTCTTGTTTGCTCTCTCAATAGAATTTAACACCCAGTCTGACCAATAAATGAAGTCTTCAAATAAAGTCAGGGCAAATGGTTTTGCTCTAGTTTTTGGCATTTGAATAATTACTGTTCGGTTTGTCCCATCTAAATTGGCACTTTCAATAACATTATTTTCTGTATCAACAAAGTACAGAAAAATAAATGGAATACTAAGAGAATTTGCTAATTGTTTAGTTGATCTCATCCGATGCTTCTTTTACCTTTAACCAATGCAATTTTTTATTCACTTAATCAGAATTAGTCTTGAATATTTTTATCACTTTAAATACAATACTATATAGTTTTACGTTAGTACTACATCAAGCTTCACATGAAATTTGAGCCAATGAAAGGAAAGATAAAACTCACTCCAACGTTAGTTCAGCCAATCACAAAGCTTGTTCAAATCTTGAGTTTCGTGGAAGCTTACATGCCGTACTGTTGCAAACGTATATTAATGATGCAATTTTTTTTCTTTTGCTCTTTTATACTTTAATTTCCCATTAGTACAGTTCGCTTTTATTAGAGATTTTAAATGAAATACTTTGGTTCTAAAAGTCCTATTTTTATCAAAGCTTCTTTTGCTCTTTTGCAATGCATCCTACAAGCTATATAGGCATTGTGTTCCTCATCTACGTTGATCTTTCTGTTGATAGAAAAACATTAAATACTCAATTAACAATATTTTTCTTTTGCTAATAGTAATACTTAAAATTACGTTACGTAATTTAAATATATTTGGTAACTTCACTGCTTATAACCACGAAATAGTCTTCTGATAGATCAATTTAAAATGAGCTCCTATGTTTAATACTTGTTTTTGTACAATTCACTTTTTCAAAGATTTGATTTAACTAAACTGAAAATTACTTCTAACTTTACTAATTCAGAATCATGTTTTCGGTTAAATACGGTTAAAACAAATCAATGCTTGGGCGGGATGATAAGAACATTGCGACAATGGTACAGTTCTCCGACCAAAAAATATCGCTCTCACTAACTGCTATATCGCTCTAACCAACTAGCGTCGTTCTTACCAACTATGGTTTCTCTCACTAGCTGGTGCTGGCCTCACCAACTGGTACCACACTCACCAACTAGTACTACACTCACCAACTGGTACCACACTCACCAACTAGTGCTACACTCACCAACTGGTACCACACTCACCAACTGGTACCACACTCACCAACTGGTACCACACTCACCAACTATTACCACACTCACCAACTGGTACCACACTCACCAACTAGTACCACACTCACCAACTAGTACTAAACTCACCAACTGGTACCGCACTCACCAACTAGTACCATGCACACTCACCAACAGAGAACAGCTCAACTTCATTAGGTCCCTCATTGCTACTATTTACAAACGTCATTTGATTAAATAAAAGAAAAGTTTGACGAAAAAAGTCGTTTGTTTCTAGCGTGTATCGAGCCAACTACCTCTGCAATATTAGCAAAGTGCTAAATCACCTTTTAGCAGTATTTAAGCCTTTCACCTCTGCAATATTAGTACAGAGTAGTTACTATTACTTATTTCATAATACAAAATAAGAAAATTTAGTAATAAGCATTTTAATGTTAAAAAAAAAAGAAAAAAGGAATAAATAAAAAAGGTCAGTACGTGCCTCGAGCTAGATCCTTGCACACGAACGTCAAACGTTTTACCATGGAGCCACGCCCGCAGGACACTTTTACTTCCGTCTACGGTCCACAAATTTCTGTGTACAACCACTTCCGTCTACGGTCCACAAATTTCTGTCTACAACCACTTCCGTCTACGGTCCATAAATTTCTGTCTACAACCACTTCCGTTTACGGTCCACAAATTTCTGTCTACAACCACTTCCGTCTACATTTCACTCGCACGATACTTATTCGTTGCTTGCGCATGCGGGCGCATGAATGAATTAATAACTAGCGCGATATAAACCCAGTCACTGTCATTACTGAATGAAAAAAGAGCTATTTAAAATAACTTACATTTTTCTGTAGCGGCCAAGCCAAACCATGGAATGGGGATACCCGGTAGGATTGGAAGCATCGTGTTTTTGGTTGTCTTCTGTTAAACAAAAATAGGCTATTATATTTAAATTAAATCCTAAAGAAGGATTCAATTTTTTTTCGCCATGCCTAGTTTATATTTCTATGGTAATTTACTTTCTTAGGAGAATCCGGTATCTAATAGTATCGCTGACCGACAAAAGATAGCAGAGAGTTGTGCGGAAAGGTTTATCGAGTGAAAACTTTTGTATTTTTCATTGAAATGATGATTGTAAGAATAGTCTATCTTATTCCATTTTAACTGAAATGCTCAATTTGGAGTTTAAGTCGAGATTTAAGTTCTTTCTGCTTAGTTAATAGAAATGTTAAATTATGCCTTTGTGCCAAAATGTAAATAACTCTAGTAATGGTCCTTCCTTACGTAATGTAAAAATAGGAGCAATATTAGTCATTGATAACAAGAAAAGTAGTTTTTGTAAAAATCCCTGTTTGTCAGAAGTATACCATTGTTGATCATTCTTCCTTTAAAAACGCTTCTTTCATCTCAAACAATATTTTCTCTTTTTTCCAAAGATGGAGAAACCCTTTTCATAAAAAAGACACGGGACATAGAATACAATATTTATTTGAAGTTTCACCTTGAAATTGCGAGATATCATGCATCTGTCCGAAATAATCTCAACACTTTCAAACACAATTGTCATTTACACTGTTGCTTTAATGTCGCTGTATCTTTTCCTGTAAATTTGCTGTCAACTAAGGCTAAATGTTCCATGTAAGTTTATTAATAGTCGCTATAACGTATAATTTTTCGTTGCTAAAATTTTATTACATTTTTGGCTGGTTATTACATTTATGGCTAAAATTTTATTACATTTGTTGTACCCCTCATTCTGTTAAAACATTTAAAATGCAAGTGACAGCACTCAATAAAGTAAAAAACTAGCTTTTTTGTAACTAAGAGCATTTTCTATTTACAAAATAGTCACCCCATACACGGCCTAATTAAAGGATTTTTTACAAAAAAAAACTTTGCAAGTGCAATGAGGCGCAAAGTGACAAAAATAGGTTAAAAATAAGCTGGCAGGCTGCTCCAATAGGCCATGGACAAGTATTTGGAATACCTGTTTAAGATTTTTGTCTTTTCACAAACATGACTGACATATGCATGAAACGAGTTTGTAATTGCCATCATCTGGTACTTCTTCAAAGCGGATAGAGAAAGAAAATTGCATTAATCCACGCAGCATGAAGCAAAACGGAGATAACTGAATCTTAGCGTAAAACAGAAATCTATATATTTTAAGCTAAGTTGAATCTCTTAATTGTTTTTTTCAGTGTTTCCTTTGACAATACAGAAATGGAAAAATGTCTAGAGTAATGTGTCGTCATTCTGAACGAAACATTCTACGAAGTAACAAATGGGAAAGTTAATCATTGCAGGAATTAGATGACGTATTTTCATCGTTTTTTGGTTAAAGAAACATGACGTACATTCTTGTGATATTAGTTTTTCTATTTATTCAGAAAAATTTAAGAATATCGAGAAATCTCTAGGATTTAACTTACCAAAGTCCCAAGAGTTACCGTAAATATTTTGCTTCAGCTTTACAACTGAGTAAGAGCTCGTCTGCTTGCAGGCTTCAGAATAAGAATCCCAAAAAGCACACCCTATTTTCTCTTACTGTTACCTAATCTGATTGGTTATTGCTCAACTGCCCTATGTCCTAATTGACTTTGGCAAGTATCGAGCTAAAATTAAAATTATCGCATTATAACTAGGTAATCGGACAATGCTGATAAAATGTCTTCTATTTCTGTGCGCTTATTTCCGACAGGCCAATGAAGATAAAATCAGTTGTCTGTTAAGACCAACTACGAGTTCAAATTCCATGTTAGCACATTTATGCAAAACACCCGCCTGCCAACGATGAATAAGAATTACTAAAAGGATTTATTGCAGAAATTAAGTTAAAATCGGTATTGAAAGAATTGTCTCACTTATTATACGTTTACAGTTTTGGTAAGCATTTAAGATTAGTTGTTGAAGAGATGAAAATTATACAAAATAAAATATTGCAAGTGCAATGAGGCTGAAAGTGACAAAAATAGGTTAAAGATAAGCTGGCAGGCAGCTTCAATGGGCCATGCAAAGTATTTTGAATACCTGTTTAAAGTTTTTGTCTTTTCACAAACATGAATTATTACATGAAACGAGTTTATAATTGCCATTATACGGTACCTCTTTAGAGCAGATAGACAATTACATTAATCCGCGCAGCATGAAGAAAAACTGAGATAATTGAATCTTAGCGTAAAACAGAAATCTATGTTTTTAACTTTGAATCTCTTAATTGTTTTTTTCAATGTTTCCCCTGACAATATTGAAATGAGAAAATGTCTAGAGTAACGTATCGTCATTCCGAACGAAACATTCTATGAAGTAACAAATGGGATTTTAATCATTGCAGGATTTAGATGACGTATTTTCGTCGTTTTTGGTTGTAGGAACATGCCGGACACTCTTGTGATATTAGTTTTTCTATTTATTCAGGAAAATGTAAATCGAGATATTTCTAGGATTTAACGTACCAAAGTCCCAAGAATTACCGTAAACTGCCCTGTGTAAAATTGACTTTGGCAAGTATTGAGCTAAAATTATCGCATGCATGATAGCAAGGTAATCGGACAATGCTGATGAAAATGTCTTCTAGTTCTATTTCTGTGCGCTTAGATCCGACAGGCAGACCAAAATGAAGATAAAATCAGTTGTTTGTCAAGACCAGCTACGAGTTATATTGAATTTTTTTTATGGATTCCATGTTAGCACATTTATGTAAAACAAGATTAGCAAAACACCCTCCTGCCGACAATGAGTAAGAATTTAAAAAAGTTATATTGCAGTTCTAACTTAACTACAACCAGTATTGAAAGAATCGTCTCACTTATTATGCGTTTACCTCTGGTAAACATTTAAGATTAGTTGTTGAAGAGGATCAGATGAAAAATATACAAAATTAGATTATTTTGGCTTGAGTTATTAATTTCAACCCTCTCATTTGGCGGTGCTTTTCAATGTCAAAGATAGTTATCCCAAGGCAATTTTCACACAGTATGTCTACATCTCGCATTCAGTACTTGCTATATTTTCTCAAATGATAGATCCGTTTGTTAAGTGTTGCAATTCAAACTATCCCACATCCAATTTACAAAACACGCATTGTCCGAGTTATTCAGTAATTTCAACCCTCTCATTTGGCGGTGCTTTTCAATGTCAAAGTTAGTTATCCCAAGGCAATTTTCACACAGTATGTCTACATCTCGCATTCAATACTTGCTATATTTTCTCAAATGATAGATCAGTTTGTTAAGTGTTGCAATTCAAACTATCCCACATCCAATTTACAAAATACGCATTGTCAGGGTCGATAAGTTGACAGATTAATTCATTGTATGGTACATGAAACTCTTAATATTTTGCAAACTATTTGAAACATTTTTCCTGTATCGATATGGTTAAGTTTCAAAACAAGTCAATACACTGAAAGATATGTTTTTAAAATTTAATCGTTAAACACTCTCGGGACTGAGAAAAAGACGCAGCGCAATGGGGATCATTTCTAGCTTACAAATGGTGTAAATAACAGTACTTTAAGATTTATGAAATTCTGTAATGCACACCGCGGTTTTCAAATTAACAGACATGTTTTGGTCAGGAGTACAACAACCGACGTCAATTTATTTTACAATGCCGTTGTAGTGGCTTAACATTATATACCGTAAATTCCGGTGTATAAGCCGTGTCTTGTTGTATAAGCCGACCCCCTTATTTCAAGAGAAAAATAACTATATTTTTATGTCACCGTTGTATAAGCCGACCCCCTATTTTGGAAAAAAAATGACAAAAAACAATTTTAGTGACTCCCTCTGCAAGTATATAAAAGATAAAAAGATATGTACAGAGCTCCCAAATTGCGTGAAATATACAATACCGGTATTTAGAGTATTTCGGACGAACGCCGGCGTGTCAATTTTGTCTCGTCTGGAAATGTACAGGCCGTAAAAAGGATAGATCGATTCCATAAACAACTTTTATATGACAAGTCTATCTGTTTTATTTTTATAAAAAGTTGATACCCTTTGTATAAGCCGACCCCCAAACTTTTGTCAAACTTTGGGGTCAAAGTCTCGGCTTATACACTGGAATTTACGGTACGTATATATATCCACGAAAGAACCAACGAAGGACACCAAATGGAAGAAGGATCAATATTGATTAACAGCTTGCTTTAAAAATTCCGATAATCAGAATCCGCCAAGAGAGAAGCGGGCAACTTTTGTCCAACCAACTTTAATAAAAACGTTTCGGCCTTCGGCTTTCTTCAGTTTCCCAACATAATGTTAATAAAAGTTATAAAAATTATGCGACTACAACTAGCTAGCGCCCAGGTATCTATCATATCCAACGCGAGTTTTTGGAATAATTGTTAAACAACTTAAATTAGTTACATATTTATAATACTATTCACAATGGCTGTTGTTCGGTATGTTAAAAGCATGAAATATAAAAATATCTAAAAATAACTAAAAATAAAATGTTTGAACTTGTGAGGACTTATAACCACAAGGGCGCAATGTTCTTAATTGTGGAGTCCAAAAGGCTTGTTGAGTTGTTTAAACAACGATACACCAACAAGCTTTCTTTTCGGAACAGATACAGCTACTCAAACAACACGGAACTGTCAAAGCATATCTGGACACTCAAAGACAACAAAACAAATTTTACGATTTACTGGAGCATTTTAGCGACCACTCCGGCCTACAGCGACAAAAACAAGCGGTGCCACTTGTGTCTCACAGAAAAACTTTATTTTGTTAATTAGAACTAAAAAGGCGTCCTTGTTAAACAAATGAACAAAACTAATTTCTAAATGCCCTCACGAGAATAAATTTTACTTAGCAAATTTCACAAGCCACCAACAATAGTTCTATAAAATCTTCATTTCACACGTAGAATAGAACATCACACTAGTGAATTAATTAGCTTTATCTAATCTGTATATAAAGAGGTATGTTTTT
>JAOBAY020017612.1:0-14844 GCA_025331085.2 Zoanthus sociatus | reverse complement strand
AGAGGGAAAGGATAGTAAGTCTTACTATTAAATATTTTTAGATCTAGTCACCCTCATTCTTTATGGTTCAAAAAATGGTGATAAGATTAGCATACAGATGAAGTTCAAGTTTGTAAGTTCTCCTTCATGCACCAATTTATTTTCATGAGACTAAAAATGAAAAAAAAGTTAACTTACTCTCTGCAGCAGATGAACCAATGAAGGTATTTTCTCTGCTCGCAGCTGCTCCATGCTAAACACTGTTTTTGGTGTTCGTATGAATAGCTTGGTCTTGCCGTATTCAACATCTGACGTGAAGTGATGGTGATTGATGATGACTTGAACACCGTCCTTATCAGAGCCCGTGTAATGCGGCCATGTCTCTGGAACAGTCATCTTGTACCTGAGACGAATGCACGAACAAGGTTGAAGCTCTCGATCTTTAAAAAACAGACTTTAATATAAATACACAAACAAGATATAAGATGTGAATCCAAAGTCTTAGTGGGACGACTTACGAAAACTGCGCATAAGGAGAACTACAATTTAAACATCACATAAAACAAGAATTTGCAATGGTTTGCTCTTTCGGTAAAATAACCTGTGTTCTCACTCAGTATATATTCAAAAATAAAAACAAAGAAACAGAAATGTTACATATTGCCAATGCAGTTAAAACAATTACAAGCCACTTTCTATGGACAATAAATATTGGCGCCAACATGCAGCATGTGTGTTACACGCGTCTATTTTTGCAGTGACATTCGTATAGCTTTAAAAGTAAATATAAGTTTTTAGTGAATACAATTATAATACCTAATGTATTTAAAGTTTGTTACTCTTTATATTAACTAAGGAGCTACATTACCAATGTAGCACTGATACAAACCTTTGCAGAAACCTTGAGTATTGCATTCTAAACGCAAAACCAGCACGTCTCACTCGGACATTTTCAAGAAGGCCTAGATAATCCACCTGTTAAATAACAATACACATCCTTTATAGGTTACAATTAAACAATCAATGGACTATGTTGAGCAAAATATCGTGATTTGTCAGCGAGCAGATTCATTATTTGCCTCAGCCTTCAGCTTGGGCAGATAATCAATTTGCGAGACAATGACAAATCACGATATTTTGTTCAACCTAGTCCAATAATTGTTTTATTATTCGATCACTGAATTTTTGTCTGGGAAGCGTTAACTTTTCAGAGGTAAATGAGCGCTGCCTCGTAAGATAAGTCAAGTCGACTTTTTTCAGATTCACTGAGAAAATAACGTGGCACTGCCACTTTTAATCCCAGAAGCAGATTATTGCTTATGTACAACTTTTGTAGCTTTTTCGGTGTTGCTAATGTTTTTGTTATTTCACAAACGGCTTAAATCTGCCTCTGTATGCACTGGAAAACGAGTCACTTTTTTTCTAGAGAGGAGGTCGAAACTACGCATGAATAGTGTCATATTTGAAGCAAAACTCCGCCAGACGGTAATGCGTATGAGCAGAGTCATATTTGTAGGCAATTATTTGTAGGTCACGTGGTGGTCCTTGTGCCAACGAGAAAGAAAGAAGACTTCCATCGAATGATAGTTTGTTTTATTGTTTGCTTACAAAGCGTACGTTTTCTACGAAAAGACTTTCCAACTGGAAACATTTAGGGAGAGTGTTAGAAATCTTAGACAGAACATCTGACTAGCACTAAAATATTCCGAGTGATGTTAATGACTCGAACGAAAAAATAATGATTTGACCGTAATTTCAAAAAGATCTCTATGTCTTTGCTTGACATCAGATTTCAAAGAACGGTCACATAACCCAAGCAACAGATTTGAACAAAGATGTCCTTAAACAGCACAATAAGTACAATGTGACTTGAACCTTTTTTAAAAAGCTTCTGAGCTTTCGCCGCAAAAACGGCATCTCAAAAGATCTAAATGAAACAATGCAGGAGCGCGCAAAAATATACTGAAAGATTATTTGTCGTAGTTTTGATTTACCTGATGTCCTATCCGTTCTTCGTTAAACTGCACTGGGGATTTTATTTCATTCGGTTTGATGCAACGGACGTAAAACGGTTTCTGCAATGTAGAAATACAACTGAATATCAATAGAATTAAGGATGGGGGGGAGGGAGAGAGGGGGAAGATGGCCGCAAACTTTATAGTGCCGTGACTTCAAGTTTGTGCTGCTACACGTGTACTAAATCTATAAGTGATGTTCAGTTATCAATGAAGTCACATCAAAACTCAAATGGCTTTCAATCTTTCATGACAAATTGTGTTCAGGCAAAGCCGGTGAAAAAGCCTCAATTCAGATTATTTATTCCTTCCTCGTGAATTTTATGAATTTCTTCTTCAGAAACTGGAGCAAAACGGGAAGCGCGCGAAATCATTTTTTTCACGGTTGAGTGGCTGAGGTGAATAGCGCAGGATATTCGGTGTTTGATGAACCAATCAGAACGCAAGGAAAATGCTATTCACCTGCTAGGTTAATACTAAATAAATACATATTGAGAAGGCTCACAAAAACGCAGGACAAGCTTTTATAAAACGTACCTTGGATGCTAGTTTTTCAATCAAAGCAATCATGGAGTTCTTGAAGCGAGTGGCTGCAGTTGCTGGCCGTTGAGTAACCTGGGTTCAGTTAATACGTTAACTTGGAACACGTGCACTTTTAGAAAAGTCTCACATTCAAAATAATTAGACCTATAGGTAAAGATTACTTACTGAATCTTCAGCACTATTATCAATAACATCACCATATTATTATAATACGACTACAACTATTACAACAACTGCTACATGCATTTATATTCCTTTGCATTTTACCAATACATTAATATTATAAGTATCACGACTTCTAGCTATTACGATATCCTAAACATCATCACCGACACCATAGTTAAAAAATACTATCAATCCAACAGGGGTTACATTAAGGTTTGGAACAGGAGGGCATTTGGATGTGGCAGCCAGGCAAAGTTTATGTAAAGCCTAAAAATGTTAAAAGTTTATAGTTGCAGAAATGCAAAGCTGTCTTCACAGCCGGTCAATTTGCCCGGTGCGCGGCCCTTAATGAAACCCCTGATCCAAGCACTTCTGTATCTTTATCTAAATCTTTGGTATCTTGATCTAAATATCTAAATTTTTAACATCAATGCTTAATTTATGAGTTTTGTTTTTTGTGTAAAAACGAAATGTGTGTTAATATTTTAGAAAACATTCCTCCGATGATACAGTCCATTACTAAAACTATTGCTTTAAAAAGCTGTAAAACGTATTGCTAACCTTATCAATTGCCTGCTTCCCTTCTGGCCACATGTCCTGCAATGGTTTGTGGGTACTAGAAAGATTTAGACATCCATTATTTGTCCAGTATTTGAAAATGACCTCTGACGGCAGATAAGGATCCTTTACATAATTTTTCTAATTTTAAACACGTTTTTTTTATATAATTACTATTTGAGGAGCTTGGTATAAGACAAGTGTTGAAATAAATCCATGGTATTTTAAGCGCATGTATCAGTTTAGTACAACGAGTGGACTACTGCAAGTTCTGTGTACTGACTGAACTCTCTATTAGCACCCACCTATTTTCAATAGACTACCAGTAATGGATTTTCCCCAAATAAATAAATTTTCAATAGTTCTTTCTTTAAAACATTATGCCATTTTCTATCAGAGTACAAAACAGTTAGTTCCCAAGGCCTCATGAACTCACATTGACATGTATTCGAGTTATCCTCGAACTCAAATTGTCAATAACCAATTCATCCTTCAGACTCATGAATGTGCTACTGACATGTACTCTATTCATCCTCGAGGTCTAATTATTAAATAACCAATTCATTCTTCAGCTTCATGAATACGCTATTGACACGTAGTCGAATCATCCTCGAAATCTAATTGTTAAAAAACCTATTGATCCTATAGCCTCATGCGCTATTGACACGTACTCCATTTGTCCTCGAGGTCTAATTGTTAAATAATCTATTCAGCCTCATGCGCTATTTACACGTAGTTGAATCGTCCTCAAAATCTAATTGTTAAATAACCTATTTATCCTTCAGTCTCGTGTAGTCCAAACGTCCTCGAGGTATAAATGTTAAATAATCTATTCATTCTTCATCTTCATGCGCTATTTACACGTAGTCTAATCGTCCCCGAGATCAAATTGTGAAATATCTCAAACTGAAGTTATTGTTTCTCACAGCCGCTAGGGCTACATAGGTATAGCGGGCTTTACTCTTGAATCTAACATTCACTGAAAGCCTAAATGTTAGTAGCCATGGTTAGCTGTTCTGGCCTTTTAGGCCCTATCACCATGACATACGGGATCGAGTTCCCAAAGAACATACGAAGCGGAACAGAAAGCGTAAAGCTTATCGGATGCATCTAGCATGTTTGTGCTATGCGCACTTAAATTTATCATAATTATAGTCACATCTATACTTGACGTTTATTGATAAAATAAAATACTTCAGCAAAATCCACCATCTAATGAGGGAATATTGTTTGTACCTGCTATACAGCATTCTCTTGAAGTCTTGGAATAGTGTATCTTTATTCTTGTCAAGGAAATCAACAATGGAATACCTGAATCGTAAAACGAAAAAATGAAATGTGTAATACAGTTTTAATAACGAGTTTACAACTATTCTTACAAGGCCTTTGCGAAACATTAACCCTTTGGTAGAAAAAAAAGACATAACTCATACACTTTTACATGCAGCAAACTGCATACTTAGACTTAAAAGAAAATTATTTCAAATTACAGTAAGATTGTTACAAAATATATTATCAATCAAATTTTAATATACTTGTTGAAAAGAAAAGATATTAAAATGTTTTGTAGGATATAAATCACGCACAAGTTGGGCGGGTTGCAGCTATTGCATGGATCGATAGTTGGTTGTAAACCATGACATAAATAAATCCATATTTACCGGGAATTTCAAGGCATGAAAAAAATGCATGACTACTTGCTCGGGAAACTTTCTTTCTTCATACTTTTCATTTTACTAACTTCTTTTTAGATTCTCTTACTTCATAATTCTAAAGAAAGCAAAACCGATCCCCTAAGGTGTCAGTTTACTCACGTTACATTTCCAGCGTAATGCTTAATGCGGAAGTCACGATGAAACTCTAAGCTCTTGTCTGAAGGGTCCGTCTGTTGGATTGATATTTTCACAGAAAAAAGTTAGAATATGTTGGAAGACTGTGCAGAGAGTTTAAAACAATAATCACAGCTTACCATCCTGCTGACATAGTGATTGTGCTTCGCCAGTTTCTGGTCCATAGTTTGCAGCAACATCTGTATATTCAACGATGCATTAATTATGTGTAACAGGCTGGACTAAAGTCAGTCAAAATTAATTAATTAATGTTTTTAAAAATTAATTATTCCAAGACAATATGGAAGATATTCGAAAGCCTTAATAATGTTACTGGAATTCAAACTACGATATGTTAAGTTTCCACTCCCTTAAAATGGAACCATCAAATGAAAAACGAGCCTTGACGTCAGATTAAGAACGACAAATTTCAGCCCACGTGCTGAGTCCAAGATTTGATTCCGGGTCGAAGAGGTGAGAGGCACAACGGATGACCACTAAGCCAACTTGACTCTCCAGAAGTTCTTAAAATAAATCTAACCTAGAATCAAAAAGTTTGCTTCTCGCCAATTATATTGGAAAAACTCTTTCTGGTTTTCCCAATTATTGCAAGAAATACTGCGCCCTAGCAAATATAAACAATCGCATGGATCAATGCTGTTCCTAACCTCATCGGTCACTTTTCCAACGTTTAAGCATCCTTCATCCATAATGGCAATTAACCCCTTGTGAGGCTGCTCCACAAGGTCGCATATGATCTTGTTGTTAAAATACTTTATCTGTAAACAGAAGATTGACAAAACTAATTTATCTACCACATGCGTTACGGTACTGAAGATAACAACCCTCTCAAACGAATATTATTTAATTGCTAGGCCAACTCCCCCTCTAAAAAAACTTTTCTTGGATAACGGAATCTCCAAGTCCGGAATTTCCCTCAAGTTTCAGAAATATAAACAAGGCCCCAAAGCATTGCAAGAAGATCAAGAAAGAAATTTGTAAAGCTTTTGATGACAAAAACCCAGAGCTTTCGAAAAGTTTAAACAAAAAAATAGAAAATTCTACTAAAAAGTTTCCAAAACGTTTTACATGCACGAGTTTCTAAAACTTTTTAAAGGGAGAACAATTTTTACGAATTTCAATCTTTCAAAGAAACATATTCCAAGACTTTCTAATAGCTTTAAAAAGAAAAAAGTTTACATAAAAAACATATGTTCAAATAAGTTTCCAAGAACTAAAACAAATTCTAGAACATCGCACATCCACAGTAAACTCTTAAATTTACGTAAAGCATGATGCTTTGTAAAGACATCCAAGAATCTAAATGTATATAATTTCATGTCATCGTAACCTTTTAATTAATTTGGTTCCAACAAGCTTTACGCTTCACTGCATCAACCTTAGTCTGTAGTTAACAACTTTAACTTCATAACAGGGCCTAAACCTGCTTTGATTTTGAAAAACTTTCAACCTTAGTTTATAAGAAAACCTTTCAACCTAGTTTACGTCAAGAAAAACTTTCAACCCACTTTATATCAAGAAAAACTTTCCACCTAGTTTATATCAAGAAAAACGTTCAAACTAGTCTATATCAAGAAAAACGTTCACTAGTTTATATCAAGAAACACTTTCAATCTAGTTTAATATCAAGAAATACTTTCAACCTAGCATATATAAAAAAAAATCTAACTATTCTACATCAACTATTTTGTTAAACACTGGCAACAAAGATGAATGAATACATTTACTTTATGTACAGTATAGGCAGATTTGAGTGCCTTTACGAATGCTTACGTGACTTTACAAAACAGACGTTATATTTCAGTTTACGATTGTTTTAATCTTGATTATCAAGGTTCTTTGATCCTTAATAGTAATGTACAACTTTAATCAGCATTAAATATAGCGTAAAGTTACCTAATTTCCTGAAGATGACCGCACGGTCGAAACGTTTTAAGAACTCACATACTTTAACCTTTTCTAGCCAAAATCTTTAACATTAATTTTTAAAAGCAAATATTATGACATTCTTACCTAATTCTATAATGTAAAACAAATAACTTGAAAAAAAAAGAATGCATTAAAACTAGTCTTTATTGAATCACTGTCAAAAATTAGCTGCAAAGATTAATGAAAACCAATACTTAATAGCGATGGTTTTTAGTAGCTTCATCCATTACTGCGGCAACGGTGTTTACAAGATTTATGCAAGTGAAGTAAACTTTAAGTTTACACTAACTTTAAGTAAAATTTAATTAGCTTTATGCACTACTAACTTTACGCCTCTTTCAAAAGCTTTAAAATGTAACTACGACTTATTAACTTAAAGTTAAAACGAGCTTTCGTCTTCAGCGGCAGTTTTGGGAATTTTTTCTTTGCGCGCCCTTTTTGCCGGAATTTTTTTCTCCTACGACTGCTGGAAATATATTTCTAATCTTCCAATCCCCCTCAAAAATCAAATGGTCCGTTCCTATTGTTGCCTATAATTGTGAGATTTGGTGCTGTGAAACACAGCACTGAAACACTAATAAAAATGGTTTACCTGCAGGAACGATAACTTACCTCCACCCATTCAATTCCTTCTCTTTGGTACTCCTCTTGTTCCTGTTTCAGCACAAGCTCGATAAATAACTGTTGGAGCTTTTCGTTGCAATAATTGATGCAAAGCTGCTCAAAACTATTGTTGTCGAAGATCTCAAAGCCATAGATATCAAGGACACCTATAACTGTCGTCTTGCCGTGTTCCGGTGTACGATCCAAGTCGATGGCGTCGTTCACCTTACCCACAATCCAACTAAACAAGCGGTCATAGATTGCCTGAAAAACATTCATCACGGTATCATAGATTTTTAACTGTAATTAAACTGAAAAATGTAAATAAAACGCTGAATACTTTTACAAGCCATTTGGTCTACAGCCGACTGGCACGCAAAAATTCATCTCCGCTTTGGACTTTCACAGATTCTCTGTAGGAGTAGCAGTGAGTTATAGCCGGGACTTTAAATGTGTACAAAGTTTTGTTCAACAATGGCTATTAATAAAAACCCTCCACCCTCATTTGTGCCGTCAAGCCACCAAAACCAGTTCTACCGGTTTCTCTGGGAATCATTGTGCCATAGCTAGGATAACCCAACTCTAACCTGTTGCACGCTTGTTATCGATAGAAGTTGTACGGCGTCCTGAAGTTTGTGTTATTATTAAGAAATTATACTTTTTTCTATTGAATCTTTTGTAATTGGGAGCCACGCTAGGAAATATAATTATTGTTCACCACTCCACAGATGTTTCTACTTTCTGTTTGGTGTCAACCAGCAGTGCAGAAGGATTTTGGTCTGTAACCCACTCATTCCTTGAGAATCCATCCATGTTTGAGATGAATCCTTTTTCGATCGGATGTCATTCCTTACGTCAACCAAAATACAGATACACTGAAGAAAATACCAAGAGGGATAATCTCTCCTAAGACAAAACTTACAGACTGAAGTAGAAACTTTCAGGGAAACAAACCTTTGCTAGAGCGTCTCTTCCATGGTAAGCTTCTTTGTCATTGTGTCCCTTTTCAACAACATCTCCCCTGGTTGCAACAACTCTGTAGCACAGAGCTTTATCCACAGCAACAGGTGAGTTTCCCAACAGCTTGGCAATGATGCTCAACTCCTCCCTGTTAGAAACTACAGCCTGTTCATGTTTTTTATTATCCAGTTTAAACTCCACGTTACCCTACAGAAAGACAATACACTGTGAGTCAACTGGAAAATATGAACATCAAAGTTATGTCTTTGGACATATTTTATCACCATTTCTCTTATTACTTTAATAATTTGAAAGACTTGTTAAAATGTTTGAGAAAGACCAACACAGATGATTCCAAAAAATTAACTGTACTTATGTTGGATGAAAAAAGTAAAGATTCTTAAAAGCATGAATTATCAATGAGAAATATCGATCTATTCATATTCTATGATGTGGAATATGCTGAAACACAAGTAAAAATAGATTCTTCACATCTTGACTACAAATTCTAATCAAAGTTTGGAAAGTCTGAAAACTGATATCAAATTAGCATTACTCATTGCGAATGAATATTTATTCAGCTAGTCATGACATTTAGTGATCTTTTACCAAATGAAGGATTGCCGCAACCAGTTGCCAAATGATTGATTGTTCTTCATCACTGAACCCAACTGATCTCATTGCCTCACAGTTAGCCTTGTAAAGCACCTTGTCATTTAGAGTTGGTATCTATAACAATGAAACAACTATGGTTAAGAATATGTCAGTTATGTCAACCAGAAGAGAGGACAAAATGTATTACAGATGTACTGTGACAAGATATCTGTGTGATAACGCCGTAAAGATAAATAATATCGGTGAAAAGATACGATATCACTTCATGGCATTTTTATCCAATCAAATGACCCAATATAATTCTATTATCCAATCACTTTCTTGTTTTTTGATGACGTCGAAAAGCGAGAGCACGGGAAGTTTAACTCAAAGACTCAATCGTTCGTGCTATGATACCAAAACTCATAAATAAAAACAATATTAAGATATTTCTGTGTAATAATCTCTTTATATGACTGTGAGTATTGTGAGACACACCAGGTAATTCATACATGTCACTCATATACATAGTCCTGAACAAAAATTATTTCAATAAAAAAAAATTGTAAAAACTGTAAAAACTTCTTGTTGGTTAAACACCATATGCTTCACAGTCACCAAATGGATTTAGAGTGTTGAAACTATTGACATGTCATTGGTGAGCCGACAAAGATTAATTTTTGAAGCTTGGTATTCCATGTGAGATAGAGCGATTAAAAATACCAGAGACTATATTGCCTCAGAAAAAAAGAATTGTTACATAAAAAATAGTCTGTACCATATAATAAATACATATGTACAAAGCAGGACATCGTTACACATTATTTTGCATTTGCTATCTTTGCCTTTAAGAAGGCAACAGTATAAATACCTGAATCGTCCTGAACAATATACAGATACCAAATTTTGTTTGTAAGCCCCTTCCAGCTATAAGCAACAGACTCAAAAATGTCCCTAATTTTACTGACATGCTGTGCAGCGTACGTGCACTGAAATGGTGCATTACAAGAAATGTTTTCAAGCCCAAGCTTAATGGCGTAATAGGCAGCTACGCCACTTTTATATGATTCTTGTTTAGCCAATGCCAACTTCTTAACTTTTTTTTTATCGATTGAAAGTAATTCTTTAATATGCTTGGCTACACACCGAATATTTTTAAGTATAGAACAGTCTCAACATATTATACAAATTAAGGCGACTGCACTGACAATTTATTTTCTTAAAACAGTTATATCAAGAAATGGTATTGCTATAAAGTGCATTTAGATGCACGAATTTTGTAGTTTTTGCAACCATGTGAATGATAATTTAAATTGTCTTAACTGCTTATACTTTACCTTAGTCTTGTCTTGATTAAATGATTAAAGTACAAAGAGACGCTTAAAATTGATTTTTTTTAGTAGCCAATGCTAAGAATATATCAAAATGTGCTGATAATACACATATATGAATGAAACAACAACAACAACAACAATAATAATAATAATAATAATATTTTTAATAAGAATTCTTATAAACAATTCATTGTTTGTTGTATAATACCTGTGGGTTTTTGCCTTGCTTGGAATAGTGATACAACATGGCGTCTCTTTTCAGGTTGTAATCTCTCAACATCTGATCAGAAGCTCCATATAACAACTAACAAAACGAAAACAAAATTTTTAAAAACAAAAAAAAAAAGAAACAGATTCAAAAACAAAATGTCTCAGAATGGAAAAAAAACTATAATTTTGCCAATTGTGACTTTTAAAATGAGCAAACATATCAAAATTATCACCTGATAAAATGAATGAAAACTTCTCTCCCCCTCCTGTTGTTTGACAATCCTTGACTATGAACAGATTGAAACAAAGAACATTTCATGTAACACATTTATAATACAAACACCCGTTTGTTAAACATAAATCTGTACACATCCAAACTTTCTTTATTGGTACCTCCTATCTAACAAGCCCTCATCTCTAACTAGCACTCTTTTCTGACAAGTTCTCCTCTCTAACATACCTTCCTCTCTAACAAGCTCTTCTCTCTAACAAGTCCTCATCTCTGACAAGTCCTCCTCTCTAACAAGTCCGCATCTCTGACAAGTCCTCCTCTCTAACAAGTTCTCCTCTCTAACACGTCCTCCTATTTAACAAGTCCTCCTCTCTAACAAGTCCTCCTATTTAACAAGTCCTCCGATCTAACAAGTCCTCCTATATTTTAACAAGTCCTCCTCTCTAACAGGTCCTCCTATTCAACAAGTCCTCCTTTCTAACAAGTCCTCCTATTTAACAAGTCCTCCTCTCTAACAAGTTCTCCTCTCTAACAAGTCCTTCTCTCTAACAAGTCCTCCTCTCTAACAAGTCCTCCTATTTAACAAATCCTCCGATCTAACAAGTCCTCCAACTGTATCTCAAAAGTACTCATCTCTAACAAGTTCTCCGCTCTAACAAGCCCTCCTCTCTAACATACTGTCTTCCTCTTTAACGCGCTCTCCTCTCTAACAAGCCTTGCTCTCTAACAAGTCCTCCTTTGTGACAAGTCTTCCTCTCTGACAAGTCCTCTGTGACAAGTTCTCCTCTCTAACAAGTCCTCCTCTCTGACAAGTTCTCCTCTCTAACAAGTTCGCCTCTCTAACAAGTCCTCTCTGACAAGTCCTCCTCTCTGACAAGTCCTCCTTTCTGACAAATCCTCCTCTCTAACAAGTCCTCCTCTCTGACAAGTTCTCCTCTCTGACAAGTCCTCCTCTTTGACAAGTCCTCCTTTCTGACAAGTCCTCCTCTCTAGCAAGGCCTCTTCTCTAACAAGTCCTCCTCTCTAACAAGTTCTCCTCTCTGACAAGTCCTCCTCTCTGACAAGTTCTCCTCTCTGACAAGTCCTCCTCTTTGACAAGTCCTCCTCTCTGACAAGTCCTCCTCTCTAACAAGGCCTCTTCTCTAACAAGTCCTCCTCTCTAACAAGTTCTCCTCTCTGACAAGTCCTCCTCTCTAACAAGTTCTCCTCTCTGACAAGTCCTCCTCTCTGACAAGTCCTCCTCTCTAACAAGTCCTTCTCTCTGACAAGTCCTCTCTAACAAATCTTCCTCTCTAACAAGTCCGCCTCTCTAACAAGCCCTCCTCTCTAACAAGCCTTCTTCTATATTCTTCTATAACAAGTCCTCCTATCTAACAAGCCCCCCTCTCCAATAAGTCCTTGTATCTAACAAACCCTCTTACCTAACAAGCCCCTTTGTCTAACACACCCTCCTCTCTAACACATCCTCCTATCTAACAAGCCCTTCCCTCCAATAAGTCCTCCTATATAACAAGCCCTCTTACCTAACAAACCCCCTCTATCTAACACACTCTCCTCTCCAACAAGTCCTTCTATCTAACAAGTCCTCTCAAAAAAGCCTTCCTCACCCCCTCTCTGAAATGTCCCTCTATTTAAACTAAACTTTTGACATCTCTCTCATTTTCTGAGCACAATATTGAAATCTTTAAACAATATTTGTATAAAAGAAGTCTTGTTGGAGATTAAAGATTGCTTTATGATTCATATCTAGATACAGGCAATGTCCTTCTGGATGTTCATTAAAAATCCTTTAATATACAAAAATTGTAGTTGTGTGCTTGATAATAAGTCAGAAACCTACCTTTTCCAGTAGGTAGTTGAAGATGTGGCCTCCAATGGGGTCACCTTTAAAGTCAAAGTTTATGTCCATGTACTTGCCAAACCTACTTGAATTATCATTTCTGTTTGTCCTTGCATTACCAAAACTCTCAAGAATGGCATTTGATTTTAAAAGGATGTTCTTCACCCTGCAAAACACGAGAATATTTCACGAACAATTTGAAGCAAAATAAAGATTTATGATACTGTTGTTGGTCAACCCAATATTCCCGTGCACTTTCTACTTTTTGTGAATGCTAAGTATTTACTGATTAGTTTCACTAAGCTCTCAAGAGCCTTCTTGAGATGATTTCATTTCTATCACTGACAATAGTTTCAAATTCCCTTAAAGCAGATTATTACTAAACATTTTTTGGTTTACATAATTGATACTAATTAATGCAAGTGAGATCTTAAAAGTTGCACAGCACAATTAGTACAAAAATGAGAGCTGATCATCTTCATTAACCTTGTTATTGATTCTTAAGTGGATAAATCGCAGCATACTTGTGAAACAGTTTTACTGTTTACACCAGCAGGACCTGCAGGGAGCCACAGGTGGATGCCCATGCGCAGCTTAAGCATTCCAATCTGGATAAACTGCAGCCCCCTCACTGTCAGGTTTGACCCAGGTGCCTCTCACCCCATGCCAATCAAGAGATAATTTAATGACTTCAACAGGTAACTGGTGCTACCTGGCTTGTTTCTATGGCAGGCAAAGCCATGCGACATGTAAAAGGAGACAATCGGCATTCATCAGTTGACAATGCATTTACAGATGTTTGAATATGTGTGATAATTTGTCGCACGCATAGCATGCAGCTAAATGTGTATATAATGAATGTCGCAAGGAAAATATTATCCTCAGCAAAGTTATTTAAAACTTTAGTCTTAGCTCAATTTGAATATCAAATTCAGCTAAAAGAAGCCATGCACATCAAATAGCTAAGCCCAGGTTTGTGCTAAATCAATAAGTGACACATGCCAATCTTTCTTTATCTATATTATTTTTTTCTTCTTTACATTTGCAACTGCTTATAGGCTATCTAAATCAGTTGCTGCTTATTTACATTGATTGATGATGGTATATAAAATTGCACTTACTGGTAAATATAAAACAATTTTGAAAATAAACCATCAAGGTTATAAGTTTTGATATTAACCTGAAAATACTACTGTAGCTTCACTACTAATACTGACATTTTATGATTGCTTGGATCATAGTTTAAAATTACCTTTCAATTTCTTTCTGTTGTAATATATTTGTCACAGCAGCAATATACTTCATAATAATTTTGGAGGCTTCTGTTTTCCCAGATCCACTTTCACCTGAAAATTGGTTTAATTAATTTATCACAAACATCAGTCTTAAAGTTTTTGGTTATTAGTCATACCAATTAAAATTTTCTACATCAACAACTACAACAGAACATCAAACAAGTATATTGGGTTCAGACAAATACAATTTAGTAAAAGATTTCTTGTAAAAGGTTTATGTGCAATAATTGAAGGGGAAAACAGTAAGTCAGAAAATGAGCACATTATCATCAGCATATCAACAAAAACTATAACTGTTTTGCCGCCTGGTTAGCCCAGTTCGTAAGGTGCCAGTCTGCAGTGGGGGAGGCTCAGGTTCAATTCCCAGCTGGATCGTTACTCTGGGTCTTAAAATAATTGAGAAGGTACTTGCATGCCTTTGCTCTAACATCAGCAAATGGTTAGTCCTTCGCTGCTTCTCAGATAAGGGCATTAAACTGTAGGTCCAGTCTCTTAATCCTTCTATCGAGGGAATTAAAAAAACCCACATACTTCTCACAAAGTGTAGGGTAGTGATCTCGGTGTTGTAGTCTGTTTCTTCAGGGCTTCAAATTACGGTCGCATTTGCGACTAAATTTTTCTATTTGTGACTAAAATTTCAACAGCAGTCGCAATTTTGCAACCAGCCTTCATCTCCGATAGCTAAAAAAGTAAAATAAAAATTATTTTCATAATTGTTTTACATTGCATTTCTTTAA
>JAOBAY020017564.1:0-14845 GCA_025331085.2 Zoanthus sociatus | reverse complement strand
GGGGTCTTTTGTTCCTTTCGCGGCTCTTATTCACGCGATCGTACCTCACTTGTAATAAGACCGCGAAAGAGAAACAAAAGACGTGAGGGTGGGCGGAATTAAAGCCCACGAACAAAACAAAACCCACATCCCTTTCATTGTTTGTTTCTTTTGTACGAGTGAAAGGGTAATGAAAGCACGCCTTTCACTCGACAAAACAAAAGAAACAATGAAAGGGGGAAAAGAGAACGAAGTGAAAGAGAAAAGCGTGCGCGAGCTTACCTTGTTCACTTCACACTTCGTTCACTTTTCCTATTATGGCGGCAAATAAAAGCGTGTGTACAGCCGCCCAACAACGCACCCATACCACCGCACCTTTGTTCATAGTCCTTGTGTTTATAATTGTTTCGTGTGCTGTGTTTGTGCGGCAAGGAACGCGTGTAGCACACAACACAGAACACAAACAATAAAACACAAGGCTCTTCATTCTCTTTCTGCTTTAATTAACCCAACACTACACGCTTCACTAGTTCATTGCCGTTGTTGGGTTAAATTAAAGGAGAAGAGAGAATAGAAGAGCAATACAAAATAATAAAGAGAAGAATGTGACCTAACTTTAAATGTGAAGAATGAACAAGAGAACGTAGTGAGACAATTTAAAGTTAGTTCACATTCCATATCGTTCCTCTTTCCCGCAGCATTCATTCTTTTATTGTTTAGGAAATGCTGCGGTAGAGAAACAGGAACGTTAGGATGAAGGTTTAGTTGTATTGGTTGTTTCACTTTAAGATTTAATGACAAGTAACCAACCAATACACCTAAAGATAAGATGATGTAGCAATGGAATGGAACAAAAGTATGAGGAACGATGTGAACCGTGCCTTCCATTCCATGCCCCTTTCCATCAAGAATTTCTTATTTACTTTTAATTTTATCCCAATTATAATTTGATGGAAAGATGGCTCACGTTTTGTTCTAATGAGAGAATTCATGAAGAATGAGAACCTTGATCTTACCTCTGTTACCTTTCTTTGTTATCTTTCTACCTGTTTACTTTCCCTATTATGCCTTACCGTTTCTCTTTCATAATGTTAGCAGTGATTATAAGAAGAGAACGAAAGGCATAATGGGAAGACTGGTAGGGAAAGGATACGATTAAACAAAGCATACAATGAACCTAGAATATGAGGATGAAGGCTTCTATAATTTAAATATTAAATCCTGCAGCATAAAGAAGCCTTCATTGAAACGGTAATGGTGGAACTATATTTTGGATAACCGTCAAGGGAAGTGACACCAGGCATTATAAAGAAGACTCAACATTAAGGGAAGAGATAGGAAAAGGAACGGTGAAACAAGGAATGAAATGACACTTTTCCCTCTTACCAACATCCCACTTCCCGCTAGTGTTTCATTCCCTTTACCTTCTTTAACTCATATCTCCTTTAATTATAAGGTAAAGATGAATGTAACTCTAGGGAGAAGGGAACAACCCACGATTCCTTGTTCATTTCCTACTTCTCACTAACTCTTACCAACATTATCCGGCAGGTAGAAAGCATAAAAGAAGGAGGTGAGAAAGGAGAAGTGAGGAGAACAGTACCGTGTCACTCCTATTTCCATTCCGTTGGCTAGTGGTGGAGACGTTCATGACTCACCACTAGACAAGCATTGGAAATAGATCGTTGGTGGATTCGTGTCGTACCTCCTCCTTTCCTCTCGTTCCTACCGCCACCAGCAGTCTTATCTTGGTCCTGTTCCTCATGAATAAAGATAAAACTGTGCTGCTGTGCGGGAGAAACGGGAAAGGGAACACACGACTCATTCTATCCTTACATCTTATTTGTTTTGGTGTAGTTCTTATTTTCATGCTTCATTACCATTCCATTATAAAATAAGAACTACAGCCAAAGAAAGAGAATAAGATGTAACAGAAGAATGAGAAGTGAACTAACCTCAGAGACTACCGCTTCCTACCACTCACCACCTGTACACACCAGCCCCCTTCCTGTCACCTACTAATCTTCACAGGGTTACATTTCTTTGCTTTTAGAGAATTCGTAAAATCATGAGAAATAAAACCCGACCGTGAAGAGGATTAGGTGTCATGATGGCTGGTAGGTGGTGAGGGTTGGTTCATGATTCCATCTCCTTTCCTATGACTCTTCTCTTGTAGCACATGAACGTTAAGGAAATGAGCTACAAGATAAGACCTGGAAAGACAGAATCATGAAGTGAATGGATCGTGTCTGTCTTGCTTTGCTTATTTCTATTGTTGGTAGGTCGGTGTACGCTCTCTTCATTCACTTCTCACGACCGTTACCAAAGAATAGAAACAAAGCAAGGTAGACATGGGATTCGTGTATTCTCTTTCTTTCTTCACTCGTAATAATTCTCTACAACCTTCATCTCCTTTACTTGAGCCCTTCTCCTAATCAATGAACATAGCGGTAGTGAGTCATCTTCCTTCTTGTTCCTTGATGATAGGGAAGGTCTTAAGATGAAACAAGGAGATGAAACAAAGACTCTCCCATCATCGTTCCTCTTCCGTACGTTTCACTCATCTTGTTAGTTACTTTCTTCTATTCATCTTGGTTGTTGTAATTATAAATAGAAGATAATAAGAAGAAAGTGACACCAGCAATGGAATGACCCATAATTCATCAAAGGAAGAGACCGTAGGTTGGTTTCCATGATTTCCCTCTCTGCTCTCCTATATTCATTCCCTTTCATATGAAGGCAGAGGGGAAAGAATGGGAATAAAATGTGCTTCTCTATAATCTCTCACAGGTTGGGTTCATATTCCTCACCGTTACTTTTCTTTCATTAAGACCAACCCCTAGTTCATTCCCTACGCTGGCTTTGTTAATGGTTTATTTCATATCTTCTTTATTGCCTTTATTTTTAATTGTAATAAACCATTAACGAGAGCAGGGCGTAGAAAGGAGATGAGATGAACGGTTGGAAAGGAAATAAATGCATTGGGTGGTTCTCATTATAATTTCTAAAGGAAGGAACCACCAAAGAAAGTAAACAGTAAAAATATGAATGGAGAGGATAAAAATGTTGGGTCACGGTCTTAATTTTTACTTTTTAATCCAGCATTTTTATCCCTCTCGTTCATGCTTCCGTTGCTCGCTTCTAACTCATACAAAGGGATAATGGTTAGTGAAGAGCAACAAGAACCATGAAATAAATGATGTTGTGAGTCGTGTGGCGGTGTGAACAAAGGGAGCGTGCGAATCACACAAACCGCTCCTCTATTCTTCTCCTTCATCCAGCACTTCCCTCACTAGCCAACCAACCTTCGTTAACATGTCACATCCTGGTGCTTCGCTCTCATAATGTGGAATGTAACGAGGCGGTTGTCTACAGAGGGAACTGGATGAATTAGGAGAAGTTCTTGCAGATTTAATTTCTTTCTTATGGATCTTTAATTTTTAAATCTGCATGAATTCCTTGTCATTCGTTGGTTGGTTGTTTGTTGGGTTCATTTGCCGCTCTTTCCTTTCGCTACACGCATTTACACCCAACAAATGAACTCAACCAATGAATAACAAGTAACGAGGAATAAGTAAAAGGAATCGTGAGGAAATATCTCCAATGAAACAAACAAGTCACGTCTCCAGGAGTTTTTGATTCATTATAAAGGAGATATTGGATCACTAGGGACGGTTGTTCTCTTATTACTTCCTCACAATTCCATCTTCATGAGAACTAACCGTGTGTAACCAAGAATGACTCACCAATCGTTCCTTTCATATTTTTACCGCAGGGAATGGAAGGTAAAGAGATGACTGTTGATGATGGTTGGTCGTACGAATCCTTTGCCCTAATCTTTTATCTTTTGTGCATTTAATAAAATATTATGCAGCAGAAGGCTTCGTTAGACCACCATCAACAGAGAATATTGACTAACCCATTCACTCGAGGATTAATTGTATGACTCATTTCCCTTACCGCCGGTGCCCTTCGCTTTAATCATTTGGCATGCGAAGAATAAGCAAGAAGAAATGAATAAAACGAAGATTGGAACGGCGGTGAGAGGGTGGAATGAGAATGAGGATGAGATGTTCCTTTTCTTGCTTTAATTCCATTACCACAGATCTGTCTTGTAGAATTAGGTTCGGTGGTGTCATTCTTAATTTCTTAGAGCAAAGCACAATAAATAAAGTGACACCACAAGGACCGTACGACAGGCTCTTGTTCATGGTCTCTCTAATCCTTTAACAACAGCATCTTGTCTACATTGATTAAGAGGAAGATGACTGTGGGATAAAGGATGAAGAGAGAACTGAACCACGATGCCAGGATAAAAGAGCAGTGTATGATTCCTCTTTCTCACGGTCTATCTTCTAACTCATACCCTTTACAACCGAAGTGAAAGTAATGAGTTAGAGATAGAAGAAGGAAGACACGATTCACCAACATTTCTAGATGAAAGAAAGGGAAAAGCTTTTGTTGAGTTTATATTATAGAAATTCTTTCACTTTTTTATTATCTTTCTTCATTATTATAGAAGGCTTCTGGTTAGTTATCTGTTATCTTCAGTAATTATAATGGAGACCTACCTTTGGAGAGTTATTCATTTCCCTTGACGGTCCTATCTTTCTAGTGCTTCACATTATCTTTACTGGTTCATATTTTTAGTTATCTTATTTTCTGATTTCATATTTTGGATTAATATTCATTTTAATAAAGGAAATCACATGTCTTGGATATTAATTCTTTTTCATCTTTGGAAAGGTAAACATGCTGATGACGAATGCTTCTTGGATTAATTGTTGATTTTATATTATAGAAAGAACTAATCTTGGAAGGCTACACATTGTTGGAGAGCGAAGCCCACATTCTGTTAAATCTGACATTATAATTACTAGAGAGACACATTTTTATCCTTTGCATTCATATTTGGAAGTGAGAGGAACGAACCATTATCTTTCTGAGGTTGTATTAATTATTGAGAGAATTCTGCATTATTGGATAGGTGGTACATCTTGGAGAACCAGAATTAATGAACTAAACATGCATATGATAAAGGTGTACTAGAGACAAGGTAACGCAGAGGAATAGGACACCGTTCACCGTGTATTCTTTCCCTACACCCTACCACACATTCATAATCCTAATCTTCGGTGTGAGTATTAATTAAGGCTTTTCTCCTCACATTCCAAAAAGCATTAATTAAACCCACCGTTCCTCATTCCTTACCAATCCTTCATCCCATACCATTCTCTGTGGGCTCTTCTCTACGGTTCATGTTCATTGTCGTAAGAAAAGAAAAGAATGACCATGAACGAGAAGAGAGCCCAGAGAAAGGATTGGAAGAACAGTAAAGATAAGTGAAGAAAGAGTGAGCATAGAGAACTCATCCAAAGAACTCAATTCACTTCCTTCATGACTTTGGTGCCGTTCACTATGATCACTTACTTCTTTAACATATGAAGAGGATAGGATTGCTAAGGGAAGGACAAGTCACGAATGAATGCAAAGTAAAGAGTGAGGAAGTCCATGACCGAGAGGCGATACAAAGAAGTCTAAGAAATGAACAACATGGCACATCCTGGATTCGTTAGTCCTTCTCGTGAGGCTGTTTTACTTAACTTAGAATAACTACAACAGAGCTCACAGAAGAAGGTAACGAATGGATGCACTGAGTTGTTGGAATCCATTGGCGGTAGTTTTTAATGAAGGAAAGATAGAAACAGAACTACCGCCAACACTGGATTCATCATTTATTTGTATTGTTCTTCACTTTCCCGTTCTTATAATCATTCTACACTTACAAATCCAGGGAAAAGAGTCATGAGATTAGTTAATTTAGACAGTTCTTTGCTTTTATTTGAAACACATGAAAGATAGGACTGGTTGTAATAAAAGCAAAGTAAACTAATCTCATGATGAATGACCAGGGGTGGATCTAGGACTCATTTCCCTTCCATGTCAGGCTCTAGATGGTGAAGGTTCTCAGTTGGCTTTATTTTAATTTAATTAAACAAGAACAACGAGAACCCAGCCAGAGGACTTAGATTACCAGGATTCTACCGTTACACTCACTTCTAATGATAGCCAAGGTGTGGATTGGGAAGGAAACTGAAGCACGGTTTCATTCCATCCCATTTCACTCGTACATCTCTTGTGCTATAATCTTGTTTATTTCACTCCCGCATTCGTTTCTCTCGGCTTTCTTTCTTCATTCTATTAAACAAAGTGCACTAGAGATGGAGAAAGCGAGAGACAAACGATGCCGAGTGAATAAGACAAAGAAGTGTTGGTGGAGGTTGGTGAACATTGTTCTCTTCTTTATGGTTCATTCACTTCGTTCTTCCCATGAACAATAAAAAGATGAACAATTACCAACCGAAAGATAGAAGAAGTGAAGGGAGAACCGTCCAACACTCACCTTTCCATCCACTACTCGTCCCTTACCAATCTTTCCGGTTCATGCTGTTATTCTTTTTAGTGGCCGTTGGGAAGCAGGGAAACGTACCACTAAATAATAAAAGCATGATAGGGAAAGAGGATTTGGTAAGTGACTGTGGATGACAGGGTTCACCGTTCTTCTCTCACTACATCACCAACTAACTCCACCTGCTAACTCACCGTGTGCTCTACATTCCTCTATATCTACTACTCATTCCTCATTATCTGTATTGGTTGGTCTTAATGGCAAGGAATGAATTAAGACACAACTCAATGCAACAGATAAAAGGAAGGATGAGTAGGAGGAATGGGTAGGTGGGTTGGTTGGTGAGGTTGGTGTCAGTGAAGGGTGAGTAGGGTCATGTGTAGGTTTAATTGTATTGCTTCTCTCTATCCATCTCTTGTGCTTCCTGTTTACTTGTTCATGAAGGTAGAAAATAATGAATGACCAAGTTAAACAGAGCACAAGGATGAGATAGGAGAATAAAGGAACAAAATATGATCAATGTTCTCAGTTCCTTGTAATCAAAGGGTTGTACATCTTATATTTTATCTACTGAACCCTTTGATGACAGACCCTGAAGTTAGTTTCCCTTGTGATGCCAATGTTTCTATCTCTAGTTCATATTTAAAGGTAATGGAAACATTGGCAGGAAAAGGGAAGTTGGTGAACCGTGAAGAGGAATGTGTGTAATGTGTGAGTGATGAGTGACAGGTGGAACGAACAGGAACACTCATTTCACTTTCTTTAATTTAATCTTTGGGACATCTTGGAATGAACCTAACGAATTAATCCTACAAGAACCGTTGGCTACTGGAGATATTAATGCGTGATTCGGTTCAGTAATTCCAAGATGAGAGAATTAAATTATAAAAGTAGAAGTGAAATGAATGGTGTTTTAATTAATAATAGAAATTGAGTCGTTTGTCCTAATTAAAACACAAATCATTCATTTCTTGGTCCTTTCCGTATCTCTTCCTTTTATTTCCTTTACATTTCATTCATTTTCTATAAGCAAAAGGAATGGAATAAATGAAAGGCAATAAAAGTATGAGGGAAAGGTGTAGGTTGTAAATAAGAAATCATTTGTCTATTCATTCATTCCTTGTTCGTACCTCCTCCAACATCCCACCCTTCCCCACATCCATCCATAACGTTCCTGTTCTTCCCTTGGTGCTTCAATTGTAGGGCATGAGCTACACTTGAAGAACACCAATGCGAAAGGGATGTAGGGCATGTGTATTTGGCTCCTTCGTGCTCAGAGTCTTATTTCCGTTCCCTACCGCCACCATCCCGAACATTCATCACACTTTTTATTTTATTCAATTAAAACAACAAAGTGAATGATGGTCGTGAGTTGGACGGCGGTGGGAGTAGTAGGAGATGTACAATTGGAGGTTTAATGAGTGTAAATGAATGGAGCGAATCCAACCTTCCTCTCTACATCCTTGGTGGTGGTATGGTGTAGTTAGTTCCTTTACTTTCCCTTGTTTCAATGAAAGATAACGAATAACTACACCAGAGCACCAAGTAGGAAGAGAAGGAGGTACGGTGTCAGTTTAGTTGTTGGTTTCTTTCTCCTGTAACAAATAAACACACACCGACCGTTCCCCTTCCCCTCACCATCCCTACCAATCCTTTCCTTATGAATCCTCTGTTCACTTCATTCCTAACGTTTCACTAATAATAAGAAATGCAAAAGAGAAAGCGTTAGGAAGGGACCAGTGGATTCTAAAGGCAAGGGATGTTGGTAGGAGAATGGGAGGTGGTAGGAAGAGGAGAACCACTCATTCAACAACATGGAATCGCTCCTCACGTTCCACTTTCTACACCTTCATTACATTATCTTTAAGGTTCATGGGAAGTGCGTGATGGAAACATACAAATGAAACCATGAACCAGATAATGTAAAGAAGATAGAAATTGGAGCGTTGGAGGAACGAACTAGGGGTGGAGTTAGGTGTTAGTTTCCTCTGGCATTCATTCTCTTCTCTGCATTAATTAATTGTCTTTATGTTCCAAAAGTTAATGCAGAGAACCCAGAATTTCTATGCCAGGCAACGAACGAGGGATGGAACAATAACCGTGTAACACCTCACTTCTCCTTTCGTGCCCTGGCTGTGGGGTTTTTGTAATGTAATGCAAAGAAAGCACGAAAAACACCTACAGCCAAGGTACGAATCCCTCACATCTCATTGCCTTTCTTTTAATTTAATTCCTGCGGTGTAAAGTAAAGGCAATGATTACAAGAGGAGAGAGACGGTGGATGATGTTGGAACAAATGCTGAGGTTATAATATCTCATCTTCTTGTTCCACCATAATTTCTTAGTTGATGATTGGTGTTCCTTCTTTCTACAATCCAACATCGTCAGTCGTTCGTATTTCACATGATCATTATTCTCTTCTTTCATTAACATGTGAAATGGGAACTCTTCTACCGATGTGAGTGATTAGTAGGAAGAAGAGAAGGAATACAGAAGATTGTTGGCTTTAAGAGGAAGAAACGTAACCCACAATCTCCTGTATGACTCACCTTTCCTTCTTCTATCCTTTCTCTCTATCCTTCTTCTATCGCTAGTCATCGGTGATCATGGCATTGGTTTTCTTTTGTTTAGTTAAATTAAGCCATGCACACCGATAGCGAAAGAGAGAAGAGATAGAAGAAAGATATGAAAGGAATGAACTAGACCTTGAAATATTAGGATGAGGGCTGTTGGACATTGGTTGGATTAATTAAAGAAACAGAAGACACCAACCAATACCCAACCCATCATCTGCATTATATCTTTGAGGTGAATGCCGGTCCTATTTTCCCTTTCTCCTAGATGAAGCGAAGTGAGTAGTCTTGGTAGGGAACGAATCACTAGCCATAAACACAGACCTGGGAAACTAAGAAGGAATCATTGAACCGTTCCTAGTGCTTCACATTAACCATTGAAATAAAGAAGAATTGGTGGAGTTGGTAATGGCGGCAAATGAGGAAAAGCAAAGCCCGCCATCAACATCCACCCCAACATTATTCATCGCTTACGCCTGTCCTTGTTCCCTTTCTCTCATTAAACACAAAGCACTAAGAAGAGAGAAACGGTACAATTTCATGCTTCTATCGCTTCCTTATTTCCTCCTTTATTACACCAGTTTCCTTCAATGACCTAGAATGAACGGTGTAGTAAAGAAGGTAAAGAAGTAGGAAGCGAGGGTTGGTAAGGAATGATGCCCGTGATTCGTACGTTGTCTGTTTACTTTTCCTTTAATCACGGGCTACTAACCAACCAAACACATGAAAGAATAGAATTGGGTTTGCGTTTCGGTGGAGTTGGAGGTTGTTGAAAGAGTTAAAATAAAGGTAAACCACCTCCTAATCCACCATCAATTTCCTTCCTTTATGATCAAATGAGATGGTGTGCAAAGGAAGGAAACTGACACCGTTCCACTCACCTACTACTCGTTACCCCTTCGTTGCATACATTTTCTTTAGTTTTATTCATATTCTTCTTTGCTCTTCTTCTAATAAAACTAAAGACATGTAAGCGAAGGATACGAGAAGGTGAGTAGGTGGATGAATGGAGTGGAGCGGGTGAGGGAGAGAATACGCACCTTGTTCCACCATTGGGAAATTCACATTGCATATTTATTGGTTTCGTTACGCATTAATCCAAATGAAGTTTTCTGTAGATGTAAAATATGAGTTAGGAGATACAAGAGAAACAGGTCATTCCGCTCCACTCATCAACAGGGATGAAGAATCTTTGCTTAATAAAACCGTGTATCCCCTGTTGATGAGAGCCACCAGATGCATTACGAGAAGGACCGTTTTTACCTTTTTCATCTTGGATAACTAAACATTGTAATTATAGGTCATTATTAGAGGAATTTCTGCATGATTGGTAAGTCCACATTTTACACTTTACACATTTATATTTTTCCAAACCACATTTTATCCTATGCAATTATTCTTGGAGAGCGCAGCCTGGTCATTGTTCCCTCTGGCATCTTCTGTTCACTTATTAATTAATGCCAAGTGTAACGCCTGGTTAGTTATTGTTCCAGATCAACCTCATTGTCGGCTTTTATCTTACGACATCCTATTATTTTCATTCTTCATTGGAAGGTTATTATTATAGGAGCAAATCACATGTCTGTCTAGTTCCATTTGTTTCTCTTGTACATCTTAATTATAATCTTATTTTGTTTGAATAACCATGAATTACATCTTGGAATTTTATGTCTCATTTTGCTAGATTTTATATTTTGGACATCCCTGTTTACTCTTGAAGCACCATATTTTATTAGTTCATTTACTGGAGTCTTCTATTCTTCCATCTCTTCTTTCTAATGCTCATGTTGGGCGGCGGTATGAACGGAGTGGAATGAAAGGAAGGGTTACAACTTAAGAACCGCCGACATTGGTATGATTAAGAATCGTCCGTCATGCCAGATACAATAGAAAATCTGAGAAGTAAATGATAAAAGATCCGAGGTTGATGGGGGTTGTTTCCTTTACAACTAACCCCATCAATCATCTACCTACCACTCATACCAGGCTGTTAAGGAAGGGATTAATGAGTCATGTGTTCTTCTCTTCCAAAAACTTCTATTTTATTACATTTCGGGAAGATAAGAACCATGCCATCACTTCTCTATAATGCTTGTTGATGAAGGAAGATCTTAACTCATACCCTTCACACTTCTCTCCTTTATACATTGGTCTTTTGATGAAGTTGTAGGACCCTGATTGTGACGGTAGGAAAGATCTCCCGTTCCTCACTAACTTCACTTCCTAGAGATGTTGGTTGTAAATATGAATAAGAAATAAAACTCAAAGAGAATTTGGGAGAATAAAATGTGATGCAACAAAGGAATGCGGTAGCCCTCTTTTATTCTTCCATTGTATCTTTCCCTCCTTCTTTCCACCCATCGCATCACTTACCATTCATTACAAATAAAGGAAATAATGGTAAGTGATGGCAAGGAAAGAAGGTACACGATGAGGTTGGTGACTCCTGGCTTTATAGATAGAAAAGTAAAGGTAAAAGATATTGTGAGGAAGGGTTGATTGGTGATGGACTCCCTATTCTCACTAGCGGTAAGGGTCATCATTCTTCACAGTGAGAACAGGATTCCATCTCCTATAATCATTAACTACTTTCTACCTTCTTCCTACTTTATCCACTGGTCCTCCAACTTCTCACTTTCACTACCAAGACGTTAAAGGTTATGAGAATTAGGAGGTTCAGTAGATAAAAGGGAAACCAACCTTCCTCTCTTCCCATACCCACCGTTAACCGCAGACATTGGTGACAGTTTCGTTTAGTTCCTCATCCAATGGTGCGGTAAGAACGGGACGATGGGAAGGAGGCGGTACACTTTTTATTTTATGGGAATCTATCTTTGGAGTTAGTGAGAGAGACGAGCGGTACAATATTATATCTAGAGCAGCAGGATTTTGTAGAATGACTCATTATCTTATTGAATAACCAGGCATTTGGATTACCTCCTTTCATATTTTGGAGATATGTGTTTAATGACTTGGAACCAAAAGCATATTGAGAAACTAGAGATTGAGGAATTCTCACATTCTGGAAGGTTAGTTCACATGTTCACGCTGTTCACTTTTCCTATTATTCTCTTCTTCTCTTATTTCAATTCACTACAAAGAAGAGAAGAGGTAAACCAGAGAATACAACCATCCATAATATGCTTCTTACCCTTTGAGTGCGAGATGCTGGATTACTTCACACTTTATTTCATAGGCGTTATTCTCGGGAATCCATTATAAAGACCACCAACTTCTCATCCAATATTCTGCTGTCTTGTTGAGTTAAAAGTTCTCTTTACCTTTAATAACAAGACAAGCAGGATAAAGATGTAGGAAGTGGTTGATCCTGGTGTTTAATGGCGGTGGATTCTTCATTCATTTACAACTTAGGACATAACAAGACAACGAATGAAAAGATGTAAATGAATAAGAAGTAAACCGCCACCAGGAACCACCCCTACCATTCCACCACCGTTCTCCTGTTACATTCCATTACACCTAATCCTCTACTTCGTGCGGTAAAAGTTGGAAGAAGCGAGGATTAACAGGTGACATGGAAGGTACAGAGGGACGTTGGATGGGTGGTTGTTCTCTTTAATCATTTGTATCCACTCCCTACCATTCACGGTCAACCAGTACCAACCTACGCCTTCTGTTCATAAGAAATAACATGTCAATGAAGGGAAGTCGTAGAGGTTGGTAAGTGTGTTGCCCCTGTGAAGGAGAGGTGAGGGTGGAAGGATTGTGGGAAAAGTGAATGAAAGAGAGGGAGCGGCAATGTAATGAAGTGTAACGAAGTGGAAGCGTGTAGCGAGTGGAACGGTCATCTTTCATTCCTTTCCCACATCGCACCACCACCCATTCCATTTTATCACATGTGGTTCTTCATTTCTTACTTTTCCTCTCGCCTTACGACACAATTACCTAAACATAAAAGTGTAAAGGAATTGGGGACGGTAGGCGAGGGAAAACATAAGGAATGAACTAGAGATTCGTTGACATATTAATTCGTGAGTCATTCTTTTTATTGTCTCTGGGGTTAGTTTCGTGCCTCACAATTAATATGATCAAGGGACGAATCTCAGGAATAATTCTTTGTTACAAGTGAGTTACGAGCGCATGAACCACCGAGTTATAAGGGAGGAACGATACGACAAGGACAGGAAAATGAAAGATTGCTACATGAAATTGTAACGAAAGACCACATTTTGTAGGATCATTCGTGTCTTTCATGTGAAGAAATCTCTCATTGAATAACTTCTTTACTTCTATTTCCTAGTTCTCTGTCACTTTATTATTGGTGTTGTTCTTCACTTTCCTTTCCGCTACCGACCGCACGAACCGAATGGTTGTAAGTGAGAAGCGGAAAAGTAAAGAGAGAACACACCAACAAGAGACAGAGAAGCACATTATGAAGCAGAAAAGTCCATGAACAAAGCGATGTGGGATTCTCTCTGTCATCTCATCACCAACGAACGTAAACCATGCTTTCATTATGTTTACTTTTCCTTCTACCAACAACCGCCACTAACCTTCACCTTAGATCTCATGTTCATTCCTCACTCTACAACACATCCCTCGTATTTCACATGTTCTTTAAGGTTCATTGGTATTCTCATTGCTCTTTCTTACGGCTCCAATGTTCTATCTTTCCTTTATGAGTAAGCCGTAAGAAGAGACAAGGAACACCAATGAGGGAAGGACAGAGATGAATTCGTAATGAACTAGAAATTGTTGGGTTGGTTATTCATCAGTAATCTTTCATTTGTTAATAATAAAATAGAATAACCAACCCATCCCTACATCATGCTTGGGTTGTTAGGTGTGGGTATTTGGTAGGTTAGTGGTTCCTTCTTATTAACACCATCAAGAGAGAACCTACACCTACCAATCCACACGGTTCCCATTCCTCCTTTAATGCGGCTTTCTCATTATAATTATTGAGGGAAATGAACTAAATAATTATAAACGAAAGGGCATTAGGAGGAGATGAATGGGAAGTGAATGAAACAGAATCAAGAACTTCTACCTTTCTTACGACTCGGCTGTTGGCAGGAATGATCATGAGGAACGTTCCTTTGTCTTCATGCTCATGCTGCCACCAAACCGAGCTCAAAGGTAGGTCATAAAGAGGGTCACGAATGAGAGCAAGAAAAGTGTAAACCAAGGACACGCATTCATCACTTGTTCCTTGCTTTTATTGCTCCATTCGTGAATCCATAGAACCGTGAACCATTTCCCTCGTTCATTTCCTTCTCTGTTCCTTTCCTCTTCTTCTTTATTCATTAGGACAGAGAAGGAACGAGGGAAGGCGTGATAAAGGTTCGGTGACTCCTGTTCTTCTATATTCATGTGAGACAAGAGATGAATGAATATTAGGGAACAGCCACCGACCTCCTGTCACGCAATAATTTCTAGTTTCTTACAATTCGTACCTTGTTCCTCCCTTCATGCGGTTAGTGATTCATTTCTAGGAGCAAAGCGTAGAATAACCGCATGAAGGAGAGGATACGGAAGGGACGAACGAACCAGGGTTGTCAGTCTCATGCTTGTAATGCTTCTGTTTACTTTACTTGTCATGCGTTAATGAATGAAGTGAATACAAAAGACTCAAGTAAACAGAATCATGAGCATGACAGACTGACTCCCGTTCCTTCTTGTTCTTATCTTCTTTCTTATTCCCCCTCGCCTTACATTCTCCTCTATGAGCAAAGGGAATAAGAGGAAGATGTAAGATTCGGGGCTCATTGCCTGGTTTTCTTCTTTTGTCTTTGTATTAAATAAAACCAGGCATTTCTTCTCTTGTTTCTTTTCCTGTTCTTTTCTTTACTGTGGTGTGAAGAGAGGGTAAGGAACGCACGCCTCCTTCACAACACAGAAAAGAACAGGACAGAAACAAGGG
>JAOBAY020017492.1:0-14847 GCA_025331085.2 Zoanthus sociatus | reverse complement strand
TATATTCAGCAAAGTTTGAGTGTCGAAGATGTATTTCACTCTGTTAATCTGACATAGTCTAGCTATGCTGGCAGAAATAGTGTTCGTGCTGTGTTCGTCATATGTCAAAGTTTCGTCAATTTGCACACCAAAATCGTTTGCGGAGGGGACTGATGACAACTCTTCCCCCAGCAGGGTTACACAAAATCCATCGGGAACTTTTTTCCGCATCTGGCGTGTCTCCAGTAGCAACACCTTTGTTTTTTCAGGGTTTATCAGGAGGCTATTATGACAGCACCAGGCAGCGATCTTCTTCAAATCTTCAGTGATCTGTACAGCAACAACATCGGGGTTTTTGAATGGGAATGACAGAAATAATTTAGAGTCGTCAACATAAGATTCCAGGGAACCAATTTCTGGGACAGTGGGTAGATCGTTAATATAGATGTTGAATAAGGCTGGACCCAAAATGGAACCTTGTGGAACTCCATGGTCAGTGCTACGCAAACTAGAAACCTCTTGACCCATGCGGACATACTGCTTGCGTTCCAATAGTTAACTTCTAAACCATTCTAGCGATGTCTCAGAGACGCCAAGAGTTCGTAGTTTGGCAAGGAGTAGAAGATGATCAATACTGTCGAAGGCCTTGGATAGATCCAGGAGAACAATCAGCATAAGCTTCTTTGAGTCTATGGCTTCCAGTATCTTATCCGACATCATGACGTTCAGTGTCTCAGTTGAGTGTGACTTTTTGTTCCCACTCTGTTACTCGGTGAGGCGTTTCTTGTTCTTCAAGTAAGAAACTAGTTGGTCTAAAGCCATGCGTTCGCATATTTTGGACACTGCAGGGAGCAAAGACACAGGACGGTTGTTATTGGCCACTTTATGATCTCCTTTCTTAGGTAATGGGATAACCTCTGAAATTTTCCAGGCGATCAGAAACACAGAGGTTAACAACGAACAGTTGACAATGTCCGTAATTATTGGGAGAATACATGGTAATGGGTCCTTAATTATGGACATGGGTACTTTATCGTACCCTGGTGCCTTGTCGGATGGAAAAGCCATCACAATCTTCCGGATATCATTGCTAGATACTGAATGGAAGCGAAACATTTCTGACTCAGGGATTTCTTCTTCTGGTGTAGGAATTGTAGGTGTTCGCAAATTGTGTTTGTCAATCAAAGATGTAGATGCTTCTGATGTCCTGGTGCCGGCGGTAGTGAAAAAATTGTTGAACTCTTCTGCTGCGTCCTTTAGGTCTCTTGAGTATACAGGCTGGGAAGTTTCCTTACAGGGGACATAATTCCTAATTACTTTCCACATGGAGCTTATTTTCTTGCATTTTTTAAACTCGATGTTAGCGTGTTCTCGCTCAGCCTCTCTCAATCGAGTTTTAACATTTTCACGTGACGTTCGGTAAATATCCCAGTCCTCAGATGCCATGGTTTGTTTGGCTCTCTTGAGCAGCTGGTTTCTGTTTTTCACTTGTTCTTTCAACTCTTGGTCAACGAATTTGCAAGGGCGATACTTAATTTTCACAGTCTTAATTGGCGCGTGTTGATCCAGGACTTTGAGGAAATGGTGGTTGAAGTGGTTAACATTCTCAGTCGCGGCATCGATGAAGACATTTTCAAACCACGGCCCTTGCGCTAAATTTTCCAAAAAGCTCCTATGGTCATAATGCTTTTAACACCTGGTCTTGACATATGTGGGTGCTGGCTTGGGCAACTTGAGGTTAAGCGTTGAGTATACCAGATGGTGGTCGCTTATATGAGTCTCCACTGTTCCACTTTCTATAACTAAGCCAGGGTTGGATGTCATAATGACATCAATCAGCGACGACGATTCTGATGTTTCTCTTGTCGGTGAAGTGATAAGCTGAGTTAGGTTTAGACTTGAGCACAGATCATTTAATGCGTCAGCTTCTGGCGAATGTTTCATCACATTACAATTCAGATCACCAGCAATAAATATTTCCTTTCCGTAAGTGAGAGCCTGTGAATATTTATCCATAAAATCTTCCACAAAACAGGATGTATGACAGTCGGGTGGCCTGTATGCTACACAAAGAAGAAAGGATTTCAATTTCTTGTGTTGGATTTGAAGCCATAATTGGTGAAAACCCGAGTTGGAAATGCCGTTCAGATCGCGTAGTACCTTGGTTTTCAATGAATTTCGAGTGTATACACAAACGCCTCCTCCTGTTTTGTTCAGCCTGTCGAGTCTGGATAACTTGTATCCAACAATCTCAACCTCTGCGTTAGTGACTGTGGAATTTAACCACGACTCTGATACAGCTAAAATGCCGTAGTTTTCCTCTTGCGCGAAGTTTCTCAGTTGAATAAGATGTTTTCTGTTCTTAAGCGATCGGATGTTTAAGTGAGCTATCGTGATTTTAGATTTTTGAAGACTGATCATGCCATTGTTATTAAGATTGCTTGTCTTAGTTGCAAATGTGTTAACAGGAATATTTAATAAGTTGCTTTGATTTACACCACGCCGTTTCTCTTGGAAGTTTTGCTAACGTTCATTACGAGAGATAACATTGATAGATTTGTCGTTTAGACGCCTTAGGTGGTTTCCCCCACGTTGTCCTTTCAACGGAGCGAGCAAGTTTAAGTTCTTGAGTGTTATCCAAACTTGCCTTGACAAGGGCCGGTGCACTGGTCCATGACCAAAGTTTTTGCTTGTCGATTTCCAGCAATTTTGCAGTGAATAAAGGAAATTTCTCTTATACATTAACATGCTGCAGCCATAAAACAGTTAAAATTGAAATAGTTATAATAAAACACTTAAAAAAGACGAATAAAGGATAAAAAACTCGATGAAATATCAAGAGCTTAAATTTATGCAGCCACTCTCGGGCGCAATACATTAAAAATACAATACAATACATTAAAAAAAGTATTTTTTTTATTTAAAGATATTCATACCTGCTGGGCAGGGAACAGGGTCTATTCCATTCACGCAGTAATGCCCCCCTGGACATACATAACACTGGGCTGCACGGGTGTGGTTCATAAAGGATCCTGGAGAGCACTTGAGGGGGGTAGCCGTACCCTGGGGGCAGTAGTGCCCTATATAGCAATCTCCACCTATATCAAAGTGCAAAACGTTATTGATAACATTTATATTTTATAATTTGGATGGTACGTGCATTTTGATTGGTTTACAAGTGTGGCAACATGAAGCTCAAAATTGACATGAGCGAGATAGTTAGCACTCTACAAGTTGTCCGAATTTACAGTTTTATTAAAGAAATTAAAGTATAAATTCACGCTTCATATATTCACTTTCTTTTTTATGACGGAAAACAATATAAAAGAAATAAATCATGTTCTCCGTGCCTTCATAGCCTGCTGAAAACCTCTGCAAAGTTTGTGAAAATTCTTGAGCTGGTGAAAACCCTCGACTGCGTCTCGGGTCAGGGCTCGACACTAACTTTTCAACTCACTTGTCAAGTGGCTAGTGTCAACTTAAATGCCACTAGCCAATTTTTTTTCCTTACTAGCCAAACGTTCAAAATCTGAAACGTTTTACTTGAGAAAGACAGAAATTTGTTCAGTCAATTCATTATTTATTTAATAGCCAAATTGGCTAGTGGAAATAGAAAATCTACTAGCCAAAACTGCATTTCTACTAGTCTGTGGCTAGTTGGCTACCGTTAGTGTCGAGCCCTGCCGGTTTTCACTGATCTGCTTTTGAATTCTGATAACGTTTACCTTGGTTTTCACCAGACTATGAAGGCACAGAAAAGAGAGGAAATTATTGCTTTATGTTATAGATGTCTCAAGGTTCAACATCTTCTCATCATTGTTGTAAGTAGTAAAAGGAGCTATTAAAGCTTCTGTTGCTTCACAACACACAACTGGCTACTATTTTAAACGTTTTTCCTTTTACTAACTACAGAGATCTTTTTTATTTTTAAAAAATGTGATAACTCATCGACACACTTCAATACGTTTTTCCGAAACCTAATTCATATGTCAAGTTCTACATCAAGGACATGATGTCATGATGGACCAATAACAGATCGATCATGCGTCCAGTCTTCAAAAATATAAAATGTGATTGGTTGGAATGCCAAGACAATCATCTTGGAAACGTGAAAATATATCAACTTAGATGGTAGGCTTTGAGCCCAAATAATAACTTAGATGACATGCATATAATCCAATAATGCCTTAAATAATAGCCTTTAAACCCCAATGGCTGGCAGTAGCTGCTAAGGTTTTCCAATTTCTTTAGTAGCACTTGCGGACAGGAATGAGCAATCCCTGTTTTTTGTCGTATCCCCCAATAGAATATTAAGATTAGTTGACTAAAACAATGGCTTAATGCCCATGTCCGCAGATGGTGTTGCATAAAGAAGGCTGTAGAGATGCAAACTAAACACCTTCGCCACAGAGTTCAAACAAAATGAGCTGGTGACTTTATTTCAACACGGTTAAAACATCAGGAGTTTAAAAAACGAATCTTGTACAAAAAATGAAATTGTACTACAATAATTTATTATAATACTAACTGCTACTAAACTACTTACAAAAGATATAACATTCAAGTAAAAAATTACAATAATAAAAAACGCCTGCTTTCCATGAATGCCATGTATTTATTCTAATTACGACAGCTAAGCAATACTCGACAACTGCACAGTATCGCCTACCTGTTGCATCGTTTGGAGGTTTGCTTACTGATGCGTTTCCTCGGCAATAAAATCCAGCACTGCAGTTTCCTGTCGTCTCGTTAAGTCCAGCAACTGCACAGTACTGACCAGGATCGCAACTCTTACAACTGGATTGTGATTCCAACTGTTGGGTGGGTCCATAGGACCCTGCTCTGCAGGGGATAGGGGCGGGGGTGCCAGATGGACAGTAGTGACTAGAAAAACAAGAAAATGAAAATTTATGTTAACAAAATATTTTTCTTTTTGAAGCAAATGGGTTCATTCAATAGCAAGTTGTATAAATGTTGAATGATGCTTCATCTGTTTCCAAATTCCTCCTTTTTTCCTGGACTTTATTTTTATTTCAATTAACCTTTTTGGTTATCTTACTTCTCCCCTCTGTAAAATGTCTAATCCAATTAACATAACTTCTCGTTTAGTTTTTCAATAATATTTGCTTGTAAAGAAAACACTTTTTCCAATAATAAGACGTTGCTTACATTACTAACAACGATAATGGCCATATTTTCAATCAAGACTTGCTTACAACATAATTTTTATATGTTAAAGTGGTATCAACAGAAGTTTTCAAATTCGAAAACATAGTGTTGCTACTGACACCCATCATTAAGGAAAAATGGTAAAACCGGGAGGGGTAGGAGAAAAATGACATTATTTTATACACTTACCCCAGGGGACAGGCAACTCCTGTCACACCATCATTTGGAGTCTTGCTACTTGCTTTACCGATACAATAAAAACCTTGAGAACAGTGACCCGACCAAATCTTGTTACCAGTCCCTTCACAGTACTTGCCAGCAGGGCAATCGATACATTCCTCACTCCTCTTGATGTGTGTCACATTATTGTATGTACCTTTATATACATAGTATAGCTTTGTTAAAGATATGATATCAATAGTTAAAACGAAAATAAACCAAAGTATATTAACAAAACACACAACTAGAATGCATATAACGTAACCTAAGTGAAAAACAGAGATTTCTTTTTGGTAGATGGATTATAAGATAAATAGGCAGAGTTGGACAGAAAGTGACTGAGAGACAGACAGACAGACAGACAAACAAACAAACAGACAGACAGAAAAACAGACTGACAGATAGACACTGACAGACAGACAGACACTGACAGACAGACAGACAGATAGACAAACAGACTGACAGACAGACAGACTGACAGACAGACACTGACAGACAGACAGACTGACTTACAGACTCAGATAGAAAGATAGGTAGGTAGGTAAGTAGATGGACTTGCGTTATTTGCAAGGCCCATTTGATTTACAGACATTGCTTAAGCTTTACAACAATAACAATTATATTAGATAGATAGATAACACAAACATAAGTTATATCTTTAACAGTAGCAGTGAATAGGCTCTATGTTTAATCTAAATGAGCAAACCACAACATGGATTAAACAAGATTGAACTAAAATCACAGAAACAAATTTACACTTACCATTAGGGCAGGAAAACTGTGTTGCAAACTTGGTGTTGCTAGGACAATAATGGCCTGCAGGGCAAGGAGACGGCAGCTGTACACCATGCACACAATGAGTTACGTTCATGAGTGTCGCATCACAGTAGAACCCTTCTGGACAGGACTTACAACTAGCCCTCTGATACTCATCCTGATATAACCCTGATGCACAAGGCCTTTGAGTTGGACTTCCGGAAGGACAGTGATGACCTGGAGTGCAAATGTGATCTGAGGGGGTCCTAGACGACTGCCCGCCTGGGCAGTAGAACCCAGGGTCACAGTCACCTGATGGCTCTTCTAGACCAAGTGCTCCACAGTATTTCCCTGCGACACACGGTCTGCAATCTGTTTCTTTTTCATTACCAGTAGCATTAGAGTACTTGCCCAGGGGACATTTTGCAGGGTCAGACGTACCCACCTGGCAGAAGTGTCCCTTGGGGCAGATGTTTCCTGTGGTATTATCCTTGGGTGTGGCACTCTTGGCACCTCTGACACAATAGTACCCAGCGTCACATGGTCCAGAAACGTTAGATAATCCAGTGTTTGCACAGAAATGACCTTGGGTTAGAAATATGAAAATCAAACATCACAAAGATATCGAATGTGCATTACCAGACACATTACCAGTGGGCGTGAATGAAATTTACACTAAAATACAAAATATTTTTGAAACTGGTTTAGAAATCCAATATAAAGCACAGTAATCGGTTTGAATATCATGTAGTGTATATACATAGGTTTGTCAAGGGTTTTGATAAAAAGCAGACAAATTCTAAAAAGCATTGAAAGTTTTTAACACTGTAGACGCTTTGTGAGCCCGAGACAAAATCTGGGGGCCTAGGTCTGAGTCACTCAAATTTTTTTAAAAGACAAGATAATTAAAAAAATAATAAACTCGCAATGTGTATATGTGGCCTCTGACAAACTGATTTATGTGAATTATTTAGGATGATTTAAATTTAATGATGGACATTTTTATAGCAAAGTAATCGTTAAAGAAAACTATTATTTCGAATCATAGTTATTTTGTTAGCTACTGCAAACTTTTAAGAACACTTTTGTATTAAAAAGATGAAAGAGCGCACAGGCATACTCAGAAAATGTCATCATATCAAAAGTGTCATGCGACGATGTAAAATCACCAACTTCCTTTTGAATTGTGTTAAAAAACAAACTGCTTTACAACTTCCTGAGAAACCAATACTAATTTTGGCTCTGTACTTATTAGGAATTTGAGTAGATAAAAGTGTTAGAATTTAATAAAAATAAATTAGAAATAACGGGTTAAAAGCCTTAAAAAAGTCAAACGCTCACCAAAAAACGAAATTCATTTTAATATTATGATAGAAAACACTTATCATCAATAGTTTTAAACTTCACCTTTCATGTTGTTCGTCTTTAAAGGCACTGTAAACTAACCAATGCTGATTATCTCTGGAAAGGTCTAAATCTTTTACAGATTAATATAATATTTCATTCATTGGGAACCACAGGAGCTGACCAAAAGAAAACCAAGACTAAAATGTCTCATATCCTTACTTTACCAACAAGAAACATTAGGTCAGGATCACGAGCTTATGTAAATTCTAGACTGAAGAATTGAAATCTCAGCAAAACTTGCATGTCAAGCAAGTTTTTACTCTTATTTACTTACTCAGTACCTTATGTAACACCCCCACTACATAGTGGTTACCGCCTTATGGGAAGTTCCACAAAAATCGACAATTGTAAGGGGAAAATGAAGAGCCCCAGGTGGGTGCATTTGAAGAAATGATGATAGGGGGTGTCCAGTCTCAAATACAAGCTCTACATATATAGCACAATCTTTTAAAAGGAGATTTATTAAGGAAACAATCGATATAACTCACCTTTCATACATGGAATAGGTGCAGACGAGCCTGCCGGACAGTATTCACCTGGCTGACACTTTCCACCAGTGGTAGTATTTGGACAGAAACAAGCCTTCGAGCTGTTACAATAACCAATAACACCGTAGTCTAAAGGTTGACTTGATGATGATCCTTGAATACAGTACCAACCGCCATCACAATCTCCTGTGGGGCTCGCCAGTCCAGAACCACTGCAGAACTTTCCTGGAGTGCAGGGTTTGCAGTCACTGAAAATAAATGACGAGACAAGTCACTACAAGGTTTAAAATGAATTACTTCAGATGATTATTGAGCTTTAAAAATTTATGTGCTTTCTGGATTCAAAAAACACTTGTTTCTGTCAGTGGTTACATAATCAAGATAAATATGGACTGTTTGCTAGGTATAGTTACAGGTAGAGATTTACGCTTACCATACTATGAAAACAAAAACAGTTGAATAAAACCAAGCCACTCTATCAACAAGGCTCAGAAGTTTAATTCACATACCAATACCAGACTTGGAAGAATTCGTAAACTTAATTATAACATAGCAATGTGCAGCAGCTCTTAATTTTAAACACTGCTACAATGAACATAAATATTACCTGGAAAAAAAAAGGAAGAACTCAAGGACCCACCTTAAACCTTGGCTTCTTGTTCCATTATTGTAGTAACCAGCAGGGCACGGATACTCATACTTTTGCTTTGTACCAGTGGGGCAATAATGTCCCTTAGGACACTCTAATATACAAGTTTTGGATCCCTTAAGACAATAATACCCAGCGCAACACTGCTGGCACTCAGACTGGCCTGTACGATTGTTGTATGTTCCTTCTAAACAAAGCTGGGGATATGAGGTGCCTCTCTTACAGTAATGCCCCTCAGGACATGGACCACCAGATTGTGTAACGTAAGGTGGATTGGGAACTTCAGACCCAAGAAGACAATAGAAACCTGGATCACATGGTCCAGAAAAGTTTGTAAGACCAGCTTCACCACAGTACTGCCCATACTGGCACAGTTCACAATCAGATGAATTTTTCAAGTGAGTTCTATTAGAGTAATGACCAATAGGACATTTTATTGGCTCGCCGGTTTTCTGTGGACAATAGCTTCCTGCAGGGCATGGTCCTGCATCTCCTAGGGCTCCGACCCCAGGGTTAGGTGTGTCTGCACCCTGGCGGCAGTAGTAGCCTGCACTACAAACGTCAGTCTCTGAGGTAGCGTTGGGGTAAGCACAGAACATTCCTGAACCACACTGGCGACAATCTAAAATAATTTTGGTTAGAATCTGTCAAATGTTCATACAACAAGATTCCCATTTTATACCAAACATCTATCCAATGGAACATAAAAAAGATGATTTCTAAACTAGATAAGACAAGTATTAAAACATCTTACTTTTTACACCTTGAGAAAACCTGTCTTAAACTGTTGAATAATACTAATGTGAAGGGAAAATAAAATATAAAAAATAGTTGAATGATGCTTCTTCATATTTATAAATAAAAAAGAAAAATGTTCTTGGGTGCAAATACAAAATTTATGCTGCAGACCAAACTTATGTGAGACATAGTTTTACTGTCTTTCAAACATATCTCTGTACGTTGAAAGAGAGGAAGCTTAATACTCAAAACAATATTTTTCGTTCCCTGAATCATACACAACGCCAAAGCAATTCATTTAACGTTTATGGGAATAAAATTCAATGCTCAACATTCACATACTCAGCAAAACACAGCTATAATATTAGACTAGTTATCTCACTTGTTTCATTTGCTAGTCCAGTTGCATCACCATAAGTCCCCTTCGGACAAGGTTTCCAGTCAAAGCCCGTCCCTGTAGGACAATAGTATCCCTGAGGACAAGGTTTGGGGTCTTGACTTTTGTCATTAACACAAAAGAAGCCCTTTGGGCAATCAATACAACGATCAGCAAGTTGCTCCTTCATATATGAACCGTCCTAAGGAAGAGATCAAATACATATAGATAATCACAATTTTAAAAAACGTTTTATTCATGTTGTTTGTTTAATCTAAAACAATTTGACGATTGAAAGCAGGTTAAATGAAAATGACATTCTGCATTAACCGTTCTAACACATCAAAAGTTTTCACTAAATACAAAAGAAGGCTGTTACTTCAGCCTTTACATGCCGTTATAAAAATATTTACCACAAAAAAAGCAACAAAGTAAATAAACTTTATTACCCAAGTGGGACTAAGCTTTATTTTTATCTCCACAGAATGACAGTTTGCAGATTAAGAACTGGTTGTGAGTAGGTATACCTACCAAACACGGAATAGGTTTGGGTGTTCCACCAGGGCAGAAATGACCCGGTGTGCAGTTTCCACCTGTAATACCATCTTGTGGGGCTGGTTGCTTTGCCTTGCCTTTACAATAATACCTAGGTGAACAGTCTCCACTAGGCGTTGTCAAACCAGCATCCTTACAGAACTTTCCCGGAGTACAGTCAATACAATCCTCTTTTGCTTGTAACTTGGTTACATTAGAGTACGTGCCAGGTGGACAGTTCTCGGGAGTAGGTGTTCCTCTAATGCAGAACTGTCCTTTTGGACACTCGCGTCCCCTGACTCCATCTGTTGGTGTAGGTGTGTGGGATCGGAGAATACAATGGTAACCTGCTTCACAGTCGCCTGTGTAGTTTTCAGCAGACCCTGTCGCACAAAGGCAACTAGTTAAGAAAAGACCAACAACTACACAGGTAAAATAAGCTTTACTTTAGAATTAATAAAATCTTTGCTGAAAACAGGGAATGCTCATACTTTTAGATCTCTAAGTTATTTCTAATTTTTGTCAAGTTATTTCTTGCCATCTCAGTTATAACTGTCAGTTATAACTGTCCTCTGATTAATATACATCTTCAACTAATCATAACTGCAACTTCCGCTTGACCTCAGTTACTTAACTTGACTAGCCTATGCTATTTTTAAGTAACTGTGTTCTACTATTTAATGATTCTGATAATTTGTATTCAAAAAATCTTGCCTAACGAGGACTAAAGACTAGGGATTGATCCTAACGAGGACTATTGTTGTTGTTGTTGCTCTTACAATGCAGCGAATAATTAAAAATCTTTGAATGTTAACTTTTAATAATGGTTTAAAAAACGTGATGTTGATTATAGGAGGTCTGGCAGTGAAGTGACAGAAATGAGTGGAGTTGAAGACCTTTCTGTTAAGTTGAGGCAGAGAAGACTGCTATATGCTTTGGTCATGTGAAAAGGCCAGAGGGTTGGTGTGTTGGATGAGGTGGGGGAGTTGAGAGTTGGGAAGCGACGAGCAGCACAAAGGCCTAGGAAAAAGTAGTGTGATGCAGGATATGAAATGGAGGGTAGTCATCAAACCCCATCCTTAATGGGAAAATGTGAGTGATGACGTTGATTACTGTACACGTGCCAACAAACGACTATTATTACTATTACTATTATTATTATTACATAGTACTAAAAACGACAAATAAAAGAAAAGTTTGAAATGGCACTGACATTACATTTTGCCTTCTTTCACTTTATACCATAGTTTATCCGTACTTACCCAAACAGTATTTCCCGGGAGGGCAGTCAGTACACTGATCAGAGCTGTAAAATAGTGTATCATTACCATATGTACCAGGGGGGCAACCAAACTGAGTTGCAAACTGTGTACCATTAGGACAGTAATACCCCTTTGGGCAGATGTAAGTGTTGAATGAGCTCAGGTCATCTTTACTGTCACAATAATACCCTGCTGGACAGGTTTTACAGGAATCCTTTTGCTCCTCATCTTGGTACGTTCCTGAGGGGCAATGAACAGGTTCAGGGGAGCCTTGCTCACAATAATGTCCTTTTTTACAACTGAAAGGTTGTTTCTGGTGTTGTCCTGGTGGACAAAAGAATCCTGGATCACATTCACCATCCGGTTTGGTATTACCTAGCCCTGAGCAATATTTGCCTGCAGTGCAGGGGATACAGTCACTGACATTATTATTTCCAGTATTATTAGAGAAATAACCCATTGGACATTGCTTAGGTGTGGTAGTTCCCAGTTTGCAATAATGTCCGGGAGGGCAGACGTTGCCGGTAATACCATCAAGAGGGCGTGGTGTTGCAGAACCACTTGTACAGAAGAAGCCTGCTTCACACTTGCCAGTCACTTTTTCTTTTCCTTTAAACTGGCAATAATGGCCTCCAGTACATGGCTTTGGCTCATGAGAGCCTCGTGGGCAGTAGAAACCAGGCTGGCATTCCCCACCAGTTGAAGAAGATGGACACAAACAATCACCGGAAGTGAAATTATCATAATCAACTGGTCTAGCAGCCCATGCTGCTCCAATACAGAACCAGCCAGGATCACACTCACCAGTCGGCCCTGTGAGCCCAGTACTATTACAATACATTCCACCAGGGCATGCAAAGCAGTCCTCAAGTTTCTCACCATTGGTCCTATTATTAAAGTAACCTTTACGGCATGGAAACTCAGTGGGAAACTTAGTTCCATTGGGACAATAGTGACCTTCTGGACAGGGGTATGAGGTGTAGGACGTCGAGTTCTCCGGACAGTAGTAGCCTTTTGGACATATAAAGCACTCTGCTTCTCCTTCATTTGGGTTAAAAGTACCAGAGCGACAACCCAATGGAAATGCAGTTCCTTTGGGGCAAAAGTGACCTTTCGGGCAGGGTCCACCAGTTAGAGATTTAACTGCAGGTCTTGCAGTGTTGGAGCCTTTCAAACAGTAAAACCCAGGATCACATTCACCTAATACGAAAAGAAAGAACTCAAGTTTAACAACTACAATTGCCTAAATAGGTCACAATACAAGTTTGAGATAAAATAATTCATGCTATTGTACCTGTTGGTTCAGTTAGCTTGGACTCCAAGCAGTAGTGTCCATATGAACATGGAGTACAATCACTCTCTGCTTCCAAATTAGTCACGTTCGAGAATGTTCCATTGGGACAACCAATAGGTTCAATGGTACCAGCTGGACAATAATGCCCTCGAGTACAATTTCCGCCAATACCAGTGAAACCAAAGGAGGGTCTTGGAGTGTCTATTCCTCGTACACAATAAAAACCTGCATGGCATCGTCCTGAGCTGTTACTGGGAAATCTATGGATTCCAGGTCCCTGACAGTAATAACCACCCGGGCAAGGCTCACATTCAGACTGACTTTCCATACCCTCCTAGGAAACAACAATGATATATCGAATATATATTTTCTATTTTAGTGCTAGACATAATGATTTTTATTAAACATTTACAAAACAGGAAAAAATTGAAATGTTTGCCTTAAACAATCAAGGATCCAGAGTCAAATGCCTCCTCAGCATGAGGCCAAAATCTCATTCCACAAGCAGTGCGCTTTATTTTTAGCTATTACTTACTCCTATGGGTACCTAGGTTTTCTTGAGGTCCAAAAAAACCAAAGGGCTCTCCATGACTGGCTGCTAACACTCAGGCTTAACACTTATTTTAGACTTAAGGAGCAAGTCAGTCAGTCAATCAATCAGTCAGTTAATCAATCAGTCAGTCATTCATTCATTAATGCCAGCTACTAACGAAGCTAAGTTTTTGCTATTACAAGTTTTTTTCTGTTGGAATCTGATGAGGCCCCAAAAAGGCCGAGACAGCTGTCTATAACTGCCCACATTGAAGCTCACAATGGTTTATAGAAGACTAAGGTGTAATGTCTGCTACCAACATGGCAGTTTAGCTACTGCCAGGCATGTGCTTTCTATACTTGATGATTGTAATGGAAGCTTCACCCTACAAGTACGCTTTTGTTATGAAGATACTTACATGTGGGTTCCAAGTCCCTGCAATGCATTTCTTCCATGATTTGTCAGTCCCAGGAGGACAGAAATGACCAGGAGGACACTTGTATAGAACTGCTCCTTCATTACCTCCGACACAGTAATAACGCGAGGGGCATTCTAGGCAAGCTGCCAGTCCAGTTACATTGCTGAGGGAAAATAAAAAATATTGTTTGTTATTGCATATAACATACATATTTTTTAAAGTACATCAACGTTTGTTGAGCCATTAATCTAATTATTATATTTGAACATCTGCGTATTATCAACATAATAATTACCAATATAATGTAAAATAGCATCTGTGATCAACAAATAATTATTGCAACAAACACCAACAAATAAGAGTATAATAAAAGCACATTTGTGTTCTATACTTAGTTAATAATCATAATTAATATGAAAGGGATATATGTATGTCTGAGATTAGCCTGCGTAGCAGCTGTTCAAACTGTGGGGAAAGACAGCCTGCCCAAAAACTATGCTCTATTTATTACCACCCCCAGTCAGCGACTTGACAGCTGTCATGTCATTGCTTGCTATTCGAAGCGTGAAAAGATTTTATACTTTCGACTCAAAATCAAAACATGTATGCGCAGTAGAATTTGAATAAGTTTCAACCATTGGACATGCTTCTTTTTTTATTTTTAAGTTTTTACTGCAAAAGTATTCTTAAATAGCATAAAAATCCATTCGTGAAATTCAAAATCCATAAAATGTGTAAAATTATTGCCATTTTGTGCTGGCCCGGCAATAAATAATTATAAACAAAAATGTATGTAACAACTTATGACTAAAAGAAAAACATAAAACTTTTACAAAATTAAAATTAATAGAAAAGTAAGATTTAAGAATTAAGTTTTTGTAGTTGTATGCCAAAAACTACTGTTAAAAGCAAGATTTAGTTCATGAGTGTCTCTTCACAAAACTTGATGAAACGCCGTATCCCGAGGAATGCAAACATGCAAAGTTTTGTTTCGCTCTTTTGAAGGTTTTACCTGGAAATCTTGTT
>JAOBAY020017423.1:0-14855 GCA_025331085.2 Zoanthus sociatus | reverse complement strand
ACTGTGAGCGGGGGCAGCTGGTGCCTTCCTGGGCTCGTCCGCGGGGGAGAGCCGCCCCGGCTCCGTGGGCTTCGGCCCTGTGTCCTCCGGTGCTGTGACCGGGGACTCTTCGACCGGCGTGCGTCCAGGCGAGGCCTTCGACTTGAGGGCCGTTGTTTTCCGCACCGTACGCCGGGTCCACGGAGTCTCGCCATCCGTGTGGACCACCGCGCCTGGCGCCGGGTCTTGGGGGGGAATTCCCCGAAGAGTCGTCCTCGCTTTTGGCCCGGTCTGCTGACTCCGTAGTAGCCTCGAATCTGGGCCGGCGGGGCGGCTGCAGGAGATTTCTCCGAGCTCTCCGAAAGCTTCCTCCGCCTCGTCATCCGACTCCTCCTCAAAAACAATATCCTCCTCGACCTCCTCCTCAGCAGCCGCTACAAGCCGCGCAGGCGCGGCCGTCTCCCGCCGTGGCTGCGGGGGTGGGGGTGGTTGCGGTGGAGTTGGATTTTAAATACAAATTGATAATAACTTGCTGTTTTCGTAGCTGCTTTAGTTTCATCTTTGAATAATAATATGCCAGTTCTGTACATGTAAGGAAGTAACAGCAAGTAAAATGTAATAAGGGTTGTTTAATTGTGTTATTATCCGGGACACTGACCCATCACAGGTTAGCTCCAAGCAAATATTGTTACTTACTTGTCGATCTTGGCAATTTGTGTGGGCTTAAGCAGAAAAGATTGTCGGACAAATGTTCTAATCTCGGCGACAGAGACAGCGATTTTACCCGGGACCACCATGTGGTCAGAAGAATGAGAATACCCTTTTTCTTTTCTGTAAAGGGACACTAATAGATTCAATTTTAGTTTGGTAAGCATTTATACAACTTTGTTAATTGGAACAAGCAGGAAAAATGCATTGCTTGCGAAAAGTACGCATAAGGATTAACTGATTTGCAAAATTACTAATACACGTATCAGCTACTTTGCCATCATGTTTCTCATTGAAAAGTATAAAGGAATGTATAGGACCGGGGTAAAATAGATGCAATAAAAATACCAAAATTGTTTTTATACGTGCAAGGTTATTAAATGGTTTATACTACTGGACCCAATTTTTCAAAAACCAATTAGTGCTTATCCCGTGTTAAAATTTTAACCCGAATATTTGTTTCCAACTTTATCGGGGGTAGAAGCGGAATATTGAATATTAAATACGCTTTTAAATATTTGAAAATTTAGTTTAAATATTTGAAAATTTAGTTTGAATATTGAATTTCGAAGTTTGAACATTGAATGTGGAGGTTTGAATATTGAATATTGGAAGTTTGAATACTGAATATCCGGCGATTTTGAAATATTCCTCTTGTACCCCCGAAACTTTACAAGGTAGGATTTGAGCTGTTTTCTTGATATTATGAAGAAGTTTTATTATTTAAGAATCCAAAGAGTATGTTCACCTTTCCTTAAAGGAAAAATTGCTCCTTAAACTTTTGATTAACTCAGGGTTAAAGTTATTCAGTTTTTGAACAACCCAGCCGTGAAATTTACAATTTAGTTAGGTTAACAGATGGGAACGGGCGGACGTGGTTGGATCAGTTGGTAAGATTCTATTTAATCCTCATCTCTCCTATTTTTACTTTATTTTGAACACTTTTTTGAAAAATTCAATATAAGAATGCTCAGGCTTAAACGATTGTGCATGATTTTCCTACAACAGTTTTTGGAAAGTTTTCCGTAACAGTTTTGAAACTGTTGTCTTCCAAAGTTAAGACTTCTAAAAAATTTAATTTAACTTAATTTTGAACGGCCACTACCGGTCTTCCTCAGGTTTGTACGATTGTATATGGGACTTCCTACAACATATCGGGGAAAAGTTTTGGTAACACTTTTGAAACTGTTTTCTGCTTAAGTTAATAAAGGGAACCTCTTCTATCCAACAACATCAATCTCAAATAAGAGTTTTCCTCAAGTTGTTTCTACATCAGCAGCTCAAATTTGATAATTCTCTATCATATAATTGAAACTAATTGATTTGTTTTGATCATTCATTGATTTTTCCTGTGGGCCGCCATCCTGAAATGTGACGTAATGCGTTGCAGTGGCAAACCCCTACTTGTTCTTTGTTGTTGTTCTTATAAGAGGAGAGAGTGACACTACAACGCACACACATCACATTTCAAGATGGCGCGGCCTGCAAGAATTCCAGTAATTAAAACATATCGCGTGGCGTGAACTATATACAGAGAATTATCAAATTTGAGCTACTGTTGTAGATACAAAACAAATCGAGAGATTCCCTATTAGACCACAGCCAAACCAAGCTCCGTGACTGTGGTAAAATTAGTAACGACATTATAAGACTTTGTATGAGAAACTCTAATTTTTACCTTTGATCGTAAAGAATCAATCAAATTTTAAAGCAATTTGGAAATAAACATGCCTCGAACATTAAAAGTTGTTTGATGTTGTTTTTTTTTTCTCCAGCGAAAGGATTTTGGTTTCTTGCGAGTGGTTTGTAGGTAACTGCTGCAATAAAGAGAAAGGAAGGAAACTTTAAACCTTCAACTTTCAAACAGGCAAAACAAAATCCCTCCAAGACTTTTCACTCACCTTTCGAAACCCTGCTTTTTCCATAATCAGAAAGCAGAATACTTTCTTTAGCCACCGTAGTTGTAATGGTTCCATCTCCATTCAAAATGAACTAAAACTTAAAACTTCTTCCGTTCCATCGATAGATCCCAAGACGCTTGGATCCATTATCTAGACCTAGAGTACTTAATTAAAATTCAAACGTGAAGGTGAGCAATTATGCGATCAGCCAGAGAGGGTAACAGCCAGGCGCTCAACAGTTTGAAATATCAGTTTCCCTGGGTCCGCCCAGTTTTGGAGTTTCTTTGTGTTCCTGTGACCAATCAGTTTAAAGAGCAATGTCATTCAAAATTTGTTTTAATGTTCCGTTAGGTAATGTGATATTTCAAAATTGTTGAGCGCCAGGCCGCTGCCCTCTTTGGCTGGTCGCATAAATGGTCACCCCCATTTTTATTTTGAAGCGCACCTCTTATTCACAAATATTTCCTGGCCCCTCCCACCTCCCATTCAATCACGTATTTTATTGTCGGAACATTCCGTATGTTGCCCTGCTACTCCTTGAATCATTCAGTAAATGTTACTCCCTCCTCTTTAAAACTAACCTTTGTTCGGCTATCTTTTGTTTTTCTTCACTCAGTGTTTAACACTTATTGACTGAGACCGAGGGAAAGCAGTATGTTTTGTGGTCTCGAAACATGGCCATCGAGGGACCACAAAATATACTGCTTTCCCGAGGTTAAGCTCAATAAGTTTTTTTGTTATATACCAACTATCAAGAAAGAACTAAAAGCAGCTTTTAAATAATTTGTTTATTATCCAAACTTGTGTTTTGTTAACTTTTGAAATCACACCAAATTACAATTAACTTCCGGTTTTGTTAATTACCGGTCCATAACATAATGTTGCCCGCTGAGCGCTTGACTTGTTCACGTGCGCGTGATGTCCTTTCGTCCAATAGGTGTACGAGAAAAATGGACTTTGATAGTTGGTATATAACAATATCGTTTATTAAAACTTATTCACATCGTAGTCTTGTGACTGAATTACGTGAAAATTGGACATATGAATATTTAATAGTTCAATACAATGTACTTGTGTTGAAGCTAAATATATTTAAACTAATTAAGATAAAAAGTAATGTTTTAAAACTAAAATTACGAGCAATGGCTAAAGATAAAACTGTTTCTACAACGATTTGTGTTGCAAATAGGAGTATTGTAAGCTCTTTTTGATCTCAGCTCTCTCGGTTTTGCTGTACCCTAGGTGGAAGTAATTCATTTAACTTATATTTCGGGTTTTTACTTGCTTATCCAAAGTGTGAACCAGGCTTTATTGGAATTGAGTGCTGCTTCCAACACAATTGATCATCCAATAAATGTTTCAAACGCCGTGATTTTGGATTCACTGAAAACGCCCTTCAATGGTTTAGATCTTACTTGTCTAACAGATTCCAGTGCGTTGTCATAGACGGTTACTTTTCATTGAAATTTTAGTTAAACTATGGTGTTCCTCAAAATTCGTGCCTTGGCCCACCACTATTCACTATATATACCAGACAGCTATTTGACATTAATTGTTGAACGCCGTTCACCTTCCACAAGTACATTTTTATGCTGATGATCCTCAGCTGTCTGTTTGTTCCAATCTAACGAGAAACTGACCAAGCACTTGAAACAAAGAACAAAAAAATCATTGTAGAAACATAGTTTCTCATCTTACTATCTTGCTCTTTTTTCAGCAGATTTTTTTTCCTTCGTTAACCGATGATTGTAGCCTGCGAGGCAGCCGGCCCAAGCTCTTTCAACCATCGATATAGAGGAATAGAGTGTCTGCAGCGCAGGCTCCTATGATTGTGGCTGATTTAATTTAATTTGATTTAATTACAGTTTGTTGATATGGTGCATAACTACAGGATGGCAATAGGGGGGAACTTACTTCCCATTCTACGACTGATGCCAGTACAATTGACAACTGACCTTGTTCAGTCGAGTCTACCATCTTGGACATCATCGCTCGTATGACGGGAGTGGGTATTCCTCCAAGGCAAGCAATGAACGGTACTGTACAGATGATATTGAGGAGAACGATAAAATAATTGTAATTAGTATTTACCAAAGCAAATGATATCCATTTTCGCGAGTTCTAATTGGCTTCCGTAACTCACAATATCCAAGAATTGCTGGCTTTCACCTGACGTCATGGCGGCCATGTTGGAGTACTTTTGGACTCCAACATGACCGCTATGTCTATTGTCTTTTGTGTCTCTTGGGAATGATTGCAACCCAAGAATATTAAACGATTTTGAGGCGGAAGACAAAATGACAGGAAACGCGCGTGCTAAAAATAGAAATAAAATTTTTTTTATTAAAAACAGAAATGAAAATTGTATTGTTTCTTTGAAAATAAAGAGCATTTTTATCCCATTATTTTGGTAGATATTAAAACAACTATCCTCTCATTGCCGGTGCTTGGCGTGCTTCGCGTCTCGGTATATATCCACCACTATTCACCTCCCCGTTGGGGTATAATTGTTAATTATAGTGATGGACCTAACGTGCAGACGTCAATACAGTTATAGAAATGACACTTAATATAGCACTCAGTAGCAGTTTTCTGTGACAATCATAGCGGAAGTCCTGCGGAGCAACATACTTAAGAAAGTATGGTATATCCATGGAGTTGAATTTTCAACGTCATGACGTCATATCCGTCCGTACATACATACATACATACATACATACTTACAAACGTACGTGCGATGTCCGTGTACACGAGTGAAATATTTTCTTTTCTCGTTCATCTTTAAAGTTATCTAAATGGTATATGTTTTTTTCCTTGGTGTGTTCTTTGATATAATTTTGGCATTTGTAAATTGTTTGTGTATTTGGCGAGAAATCAACCCGTTTAAATTATGCTGTTTGCAAACTTTAAAATAATTTTCTTGTTCTTTGATGAAACAACATGAAACCACCTACCTAGAAATAAAGTTGTTTTGGTTTTTACAAATGCCATGGCAACCAGTGATGTTACTATTGACGTTGATGCGACTTGAATCAAAGTATGTTCCTGCAGAAGGGCCGCCAAATATTTGAGTCCCAAAATTGCGCCCAGAGCTTGTACAAAAAACGTTAATGCGAGATAATAACCAATCACAATCGAGTTACAGCACAACGGTCGGTCCAAGGCGTACAGAACAATAACACTCCCGAAACCTATTGAACACAACATCATAATAGCTGATACAAGCATCAATATGCACATGCGCCAACGGGCGCTAGCGTCAGAACGAGGCCGCAAAAATATAGCTACGATAGCTCGGATGTGGTCTATGCTGAGCAAGCTTGACTCCATTGCCGCCAATTGAACTTTGTCACGTGATTCCGGTAAGATAAATATAACATATAGCAGTGACGAGGCGTGGAGCGAAAAAATGAGTAAATAGGGAACTCTGTAGCCTGCTTTTTTAATGAGCCAACCGCTGGTCAAATGGCTCATCATTCCACTTACGAAAGCAATGGCTTCCAGAACACCTAACCGAAAAGCACGCTGGGATTCCTTTGTTATATCTGCAATATACGAGAATACAGAGAGGATGAATGTCGGGAAAAATCCGCAGCACCCGTTGATGAAACCAGCAAGAAGCAAAAACTCGAGAGGAAGTCTCCAGTGTACAACAACTAAAATAATGACTGACTCCACCACACTTCCAAATATGGGCACACTCATTACTTTCTTCCTACCGACGCGGTCAGACCAGGCTCCCAGAAAAAGCGCAACAAAAAGTGACGGGGCAGTTACAGAGAAGACAGCACCTAGTGTAATGAAGGACGCTTGTGATTGAATTTCCTTTCGTATTTTAACTGTTCTTGCTGTGTATCCCAAAGGGAGTGGGTCACAGTTACTAAGGCTCTCAGTCGTGTTGTAAGCCATTCCTTTGGACCGAGTGATTCTCTGGTGAATGTATTGTTGTATCAATGGAACATGCAGGATAACGCTGAACGCATAAAATAACACAACGGGCTCAACTGTTATCTTATTTACTATTGCTGTAAGTCTGCCTCTGAGGGTTTCAAATGTTTCATAATCATTAAAGATGTTGTTTTTAGTTCTGTTCTCGTCCTCCATGTGTTTTCGGCAACTATTTCTCGTCAGAATATCTTGTTCTCTTTTCTTCTGTTTTCTAGATATCAATTATGTAAGCTTTGTTAGTTATTCGTTACTCTTTTTTAAAAGCTCCTCCTTTTTGTAAATTCCTAGTGAATCAAATGTTTTATTATATATTTTGATATAGATAGGACCCTGCGCGCGCTCTGATTGATCAAAAATCCATGTTTTATCAGAGTATAAAACAAAAAAAGCGTTTCATTGTTTTTTGCCACTGGCATTCCTCTTGCCAACATTTTTGTTAGAAATGGCGGAAAACATTTTATTTGAAGAGGCTTATGATGGAGTTCTCTCCAAAAGCAGTAGAAAGTTTTGAAGACGAGAGTTATTTATCAAGTAAACAAGAAAAAGCGAAAACTGTCGAGAATTAAATTGCGTCGGTTTGTCGATCCGCATGCTTTGTTGTCTACTCGCGGCGCGTAAAATCTATATCATAAAGCAAATAAAGAAGCCTAAACCGTGTATTACACTGTGATAAAACACTCCGGACATTTGAGAACACGAGGGAAATGTAGAACTGAAACACTAGCCGTAGGCTTAGGCTTCTTTATTTGTTAAATAATTAAAAGAAATTAAATGATTATTGCATAGTAAGTTAAAATAGACAAATAATTATAAAGATTGTTAATGTGGAACAAACGTTGATTGATGTTGATGATGTCGAAGTAAAAGATGACGATGCCAGTTGTTGTAATAATCGTGTTGACGATGAAAATGATGACTTTTTGTGACGAAAAACGTTGATGATGATGGTGATGATGGATGATGAAAGTTGATGGTGAAGATGGATGAAGAAGGTGGTTATGCTGCTGCTGATGACGATGATGATGATGAAGATGATAGTTGATGATGATGAAAGCTTTTTGATGATGACTCATTCATGTAGGTAGCTGGCAAATAGAGGGAGTTCTTGATTATTGTCTGTTATGTAAATGTTTAGTCTTTCACCTAAGGTGGACTGATCATGTAATGATAGCACTTTGATGATGAGACTCATTCATGTACCTAGCTGGCTTTAAGAGGGAGTTCTTGATTGGTATTTGTTATATTAATTTAGTGTAACCAAAACCAATTGTAGGCTTGCACGCATTCTTGGTATTCTACAGATGAACTTTAAGTGTTTTGCTATTTATTTCAGCAGAATTTTAGTTATGTCTGTTCAGATATCTATTATATAAATTGTATGTCGTTTTTTTAGGAATATAGTTGATGCTAACTGTAACAATTTTTCAGATCAAATTTACTTGTTCATTTGAAACGTCGAACATAATTTTAACATAATTTTGCAGGAAACAATGTGGTATCCTATTTAAAATTACCCGCTATACATTTTTAACGATCTAGAACCACAGTTCATGTTGATTCGTTTTATTTTGTGAGCACCTGCAAGGTCATTGTAGAAAAAAACATTAACCTGTTTTGTATATATAATCTAAAAAGCACGAGACCAACTCAAAGAAAAAAGGAAAAAATGTTTCTTGTAAGCATAAAACTGAAAAATGAAATCTCACAAGAAAGGTTTTTACTGAAACAGCAAAAATGAACCAAACTTTTTGTTTGGATTTTATACAGTTGACCGGTAAAGTTGTTGACTGTTGATTGTTATTTTAAAGTCAAATGTCAACTACAAAACAAAGCAGCATTACCTTTTGTTTCTGTGGATCGTTTTCTATGATGTTATAATCTGTCATAAACTGTTTGCGCATGGTCTGAAAGAACATAGGGACAGTTTCGGAAACATTTCACTTTTAACTTTCTTGAGTTTTGCACTTCCATAACTTTTTAGTTGTTCATTTGACTGATGTAACAAAGTTTAAAATAACTGGTACCCGTTCTTAAAGCTAAAAATTACTAGTTGAATAATAATTCTGTAAGCAGCATGGCTCAGTAGTCAGGGTGCTAGATTTGCATGCGGATGTTCCGGGTTCAAATCTCACTTTGATCACTATCTGGATTTTGGCTTGGATGATCTCTGAGTCATATCCACCACGCTTTGTAAATAACCAACTGGTTTGCCTCCTATCAGTTGGGGTTTTTAATTGTGTCGTGTTTGTGTTAAACTCGGAGATATTAGCTTTAAAGCTACTTCAGAAATCAGAGTATAAATAAAGTATATATTTATTGTTATTATTATTATTATTATTATTATTGTTATTATTAATATTGAATTTGTGAATTTGTTTCTCTGTCAAACGATTTTAATTCATTCCACATATTGTTTTCTTCATTAATAACTAATTAGAACAATACACTACCGCTTTTTAATTATGTTTAACCGCACAAAACAACATTATAAGTCTTGCAGTGCAATTTGGAAACAAGAAAGTTATAGATTAATGGGAAAGATAAAAAATCTTTATAGCTGTTCAAAAAAGATCAAGAACTGAAGAATTCATTGAAGTATAGCGTAGACAGATGAAAACAAAATGGAATATTTATATAAGGATAGAAACAAACTGAGTATATGATCTAATTCAAAGATGTGTTTTTACTGTACCGCGATATCCTTGTCCAACAACTGATGATGATGGTGCTGGTGTTCGCTGTGTTGGTGTTGGTGTTGGCTGTAGGGATAGCAGTACTTGGGAAGAGCTGTTTCCTGTGTAAGAATGGACAAAATGAATTAAACAAATCGTTCAACTAACCAACACACCTCCTATCTATCCAGCCATTAAATCACTTCCTCAAACACACAGATATTTCATCAACCAATAACCTGCCCGAAATCCATCCATCCGTTCAACCATCTATTGATTCACTCACCTACACACCCATCAATTTATACAAAGAATTATTTGCCCACACGTCTATCCATCCATCCATCTGATCATCCGCCCTGTCATCTCTCCACCAACTATATTTCCCTATAAACCGATTCCTATTTCCCCGAAACGCACCCATTTATCCATTAAGTAACTGCCACAGAAAACGTTTACAATCTTAGATATACTCATTTAAAAACTGGAAACAATGGCTTGTAAAGTGACGTGTCAAGATTCTATTGGATGATGGAAGTATAACGGTCTTAACCTTGTTTATAAAAGATAAAAATAAATAAACAAAAATATATATAAACATATAAAAATAAATAAAATTAATAACAATGAAATTAATTTAAATCTACAAAATACTATTAAAACTAAACTACAAAATAAATACTATTAAATAATCGCGGTATTTAACAGAAACTTCTGAAAGTGACTACAGGTCCATGTCAGTTCATTTCTCGATCTGATTAAGGCCCGGTTCATAAGTCGCATTTCTGCCGTGTCGAATTCAATTCAATTAAGTGCGGCAGAAATTCGACGTCTGATTCATACTTCGAATTTCTGCCGAATTTAATTCTTTGAATTTGTACTGCCGTGTATGTCGGTCAGCGGAAAAATGTTACAAAGGTTACGTAAGTTCACGTAAGTACTCTATACATTAACATGGAATGTATGAATTGAATTCGACACGGCAGAAATTCGACATTTGAATCGATGTTGCATTTCTGTCGGATAATGCGACAAGACCAGTCGAACGTGCGGCAGAAATGCGGCAACCAATTCAGACGTCGAATTTCTGCCGAACTTAATTCGCTGAATTGAATTCGACACGGCATAAATGCGACGTATGAACCGGGGCTAAGTGTTTTCATTTCATGTTTACAAATGATGAAAAACTTCTCCCATAAACAAATGATTGCGCTTTCTTCACTCTTCGGTATCGTTCATTTCTAAAAGAGCATGTGTGGTTTCTGTATCGTTGTTTAACAGTTGTGTCACAAAGACCAATGTATGCTTCCTTCGATTCCGGGGTGGTGAACTCTGCTTGGTAAATAATGCTCTTATTATATAAACAGTACAATATCCGTAAAAGGGACAAGAATTCTTGTTAAGGCAATTACAGAGATCATTCGTTTCATCAGAGGGTTTTATTTCGTTGTTAAGTAAAGTTTCGTTGTGGTTGGAGATAACGGTCTTGATGCTGGTCATGCAGCTATAGCTAAGTTTAGGAGTGTTCCGGTTACAGACTTCATGGAGCGGATTTGAGAGAGGAAAGTGTTAATCGACGAATGAAAGGAAGCATTTTACGACTTTTGTTTCAACATTTTTACTGTATGGTGGATTGATACACGTTATATTTCTTTTGCACTTTCTGCAGTTTGGTCGCGGTGCATCAAGGTTTTTTTTTTCTTTGTAAGACAGTTTATAAATGTAGCCACTTTAATGAAGTGCGTCCTGGTATATGCCTTTTGCGTTTTCGAAACAGTCTTTGTCAGACGATATTTCTGACAGACGCTTGTTGATCGATTCTGGGATATTTTTTAGGATTGAAGGTGGGTGGCTTGATTGCTTGTGTACATACAATAGTATATGTTTCCCTCTTTTGTGTAGGGGAAGTGCTTTCCACTTTTTAGGTCGGGGGTGGTATTTAAAAAATTTACTCTGGATAAGTCAGCTTCTACTGAAATTAATTTTTTTTGGTCGTTTTTAGGTCTTTTTTTATTTTTTCTATTTCTTGTGGTGTTTATTTATTTATTTATTTATTTATTTATTTATTCATTTATGAAAATTTACCCAGGTGTTAACAATTACAAGCAAGGAGAAACAACAATAGCACACGTGGTCCCTTTCAAAGGCTGAAACTCCTATTTTTGAATGCTGACAATCCGTTGTCGTGATAAAGACCGATGTTGCTTCCGTACTTTTCAGTGAGGAGAGATAAGAGGTAGCATCCAAATAGCTCCCTAGTCTTAGCATCATCGAACGAGCCCATGGTGACATCAAATCGGTCGTTAGAGGATATTTGATCCAATGGACTGTTGCCACTAAACAGCATGGTTTTCAAAACAAAGCGTCGCGTTTTGATACGTTTACTAATCTTGTTTCCGATGTCGAGTTTCATTATGTCTTATTCAAACCTCAGTCATACTTAAAGACACCCGACTATTATTTTTTATATATATATATATATCGTGTTGGGATTGATGTTCAATATAATCTACAACAGGCAAGTATACATTGAGCCTCAGTCATGCGGCTTTTATTCAACTGATCAAAGAGTATCTATCACTATTATATTTACAAGTATCACTTGACTACACTTAATTTAAATTATTTAAAGATTTGTCTTAACATATAATAAAGCGTGCAAACAAAAAAAACTACAACAAAACATATGGAAGTATTTGTCCTGCCCACAATCCAACTATATCTATCTATCCGATAATCTGCCAACATACTCATCAATCCATCGAATCATTCGTCACTCATCCTTCAATCAATCAATCGACCCATCTAACAACCCATCCAGCCATCCATCCACCTATTCACTTATTCATTTATCCATTCATCAATTCATTTACCCAACAATCGACGGATCCATCCATCAATCAACGTATCCATCCTCTCACCCATCAATTTACCCATCCATTCATCCATCCACCTATGTAACCATGCATTTATCTATTTATCAATTTATTTACCCACCAATCAACGGATCCATGCATCAATCAATGCATCCATCCACCCACCCATCATTGTACTCACCCATCCATCCACTAATTCTCCACCCCTTTCATCTATCCACCTATCTACCATCTATTCATATATCAATCAGCTTATCCAACCATCTATCTATTCATTCATCTATCCATTCATCAATCAACCCATCTATCTATACACCCATTCACCCATACCTCCGACCACCTACTCTTCCACCCATTCATCAAGTTATCCATTCATTAATACCATCCATCAATTCAATCATTCGCCCAACGAGAATGGGTTGTCGATTTTACAATTGGTTTTTACAGCACATTAGGGACTCTAAGAGCGAGAACGGAAGAAAAGACGACGGCAGTTGTGAAAATAATTATTTCTCGTCTATATTTTGCGTTTTAAATCAACGATAATTTTTTAGTTGCGACTTTGCTTGAGATTCTCGAATAGTAGAAGGTAAAAGGTTTAGCTTCGAAGGTAAACAAAGCTTGTCAAGTTTTGTTCTTTGACGTTCACGTTGTCCACAGAACCCAAAAAGTGAGCTTTCCGCGGCGTATCAGTGAGGACGAAGGCAAGCAGGTGGTCAGCTCGCTACATTCCAGCGTGCAACTATTGTACTCAGTAATTAAGGCTATTGTTCTTTGCCGTTCGCGTCGTCCTTGCCGTTCTCGATCTTAAAGTCTCTATTAACTAGTTTGCTGTCCGTCTATTTTCAGATTTTTAGAACTTCGATATCATTCGATACGTACTGCATCTATAGATTCAAAAGAGCTACCTCACAATACGCATTTATCCTAGTTGATTTACATGGAAAACTGCAACAAGTTTAAATGATCGAATAAATGAATTAAAAGGCAGTGAATACCACGCTTTTTGAAGGGAAATAGTTAGAAGAAGGTGCCCTGCCTTCCCCCGTCCCTTTCTCCCTATCTAGACAAAATCAGTATGCTTTGATTTCCCTCACTCCCGCGGATGTCGTTTGAAGGTTTACAATAAACATGCATCTCCTGACTACAGTCCCTTAAATTCAAAAACAAAACGAAAAGCTCTCCAATCCTTCGAGAAAAGGGAGAAGGAAAGAGAAAGGTAACGGAGATTTTTACTTACCAGGAATTGTGCAATAACGCAACTGGCACACAGGTGGTCTTTCTAACCGGTAAACATAAAAATTCCCACAGTTCCGTACAAGTATATTATTCTTCCAGAGACAGCAGCTTTGACTCCAGTGATAACAAATTGTGCGATTCACAATGCCTTGGTAAACAGAAGGGTGTTTGTCGGTAAGCCAACCTGGAGCATGGGTACCACAGGAATATTTCGGCGGACAAATTTCTGGTATCTGGTTTCCACCGACGCCATCGAAGCGATACCAACCCTGAATAAGACCACTATCGCAAACTACATTGCTCCTGTAGAATACTGAACGTGTGGTGTCACTAAGAGTTGTGTATGTGTAGCATTCGGAGGCTGAGAGGAGAAAATACATTCTGTGTTAGTGCTTTCAACAACAATGATTAAGGTTAAAGGAGAACTTAGCCCTAAAACTGACTTCTGATCGTTTGAACATTCTGGTATAGTAGAACAACTATATGACGTTTTTTTAAACTGTTAGCCAAGCAGGTCAAAAAAATGTAGGGTTTTGTAACAAATCAACAAAATCTGATCAACGGCTCCGCAATATGTGATGTCAGCGGTTGTTTATGACGTATATTACGATACTAGAATGTGTTTTTAAAAAAAGGAAAAAAAAACGTGGTTACTGTGTGGTTTTTGGCTGCTATAAAAACAAAACATATATCGCCCAAAAAATATCATTGTTATATACCAGCGATCATAGTTGGTATATAACAAAACACTTGTTGAACTTAACCCCGGGAAAGCAGTATGTTTTGTGTTCCCTCGACGGCCATGTTTCCTTCGGCTCTGCCTAAGGAAACATTGGCGGTCTCGGGACCACAAAACATACTGCTTTCCCTCGGTCTCAGTCAATAATTGTTAAATATTCTTCAAATGATTCTGTATGGAAGGTTGCAACTTGGTATAAAGATGGAACGATAGTGTAGTGCTCCTCAAGTTGAACGCTCAGAAAAAATTCTGAGTCACTTTCGGGAATCAAACGCGCTAATATCTGATCACAGATCAGAGGCTTTGCCCACCGAGCTACAGAGACTCACATGGGGAGTCCAAATACTAGTAAAGTTTTTGTCTACTCCCGCTGTACATGCGTCTCGCATAGATCTGTTCGATCGATACGTTTGATAGTCACGTGGTTATTTTATGATTCCATTCCTCAAATGATTTTGTATGAAAATTTCCAATTCTTGGGTTGCAATCATTCCCAAGAGACCCAAAAGACAATAGACATAGCGGCCATGTTGGAGTCCAAAAGAGAAGAAATAATCAAAAGTCTTTTGTTAAGTGTCATCCAACATGGCCGCCATGACGTCAGGGGCAACCGAGCAATTAATATTTTGGTTTGAAGTTTGAAAGAGAGTGCTGTTCAAGTTGAATGCTCAGAAAAAAAAAAAAATCCGAGTCACTTTTGGCAGGAATAGACAAGAATATTTAACAATTATTCCACGAGCGCGCGTTGGATATGAGATGGTAAATAGCCAACGATGCACGTAGCGCCGAGTTG
>JAOBAY020017422.1:0-24908 GCA_025331085.2 Zoanthus sociatus | reverse complement strand
TATTGCTCATAAATAAACGAATTAAAGTAATTTCCACACAATTATCAAACTCTCCATACTAAGTCTTTATTTTATAACATAAGTAACAGTGAGTCTTCATGTATGACATATTCATTATATTCACAATAAAAGCTTGGGCTGCCTGTGGTCTGCCATCTTGTTTCTTGCCGACAAGTAAAATTTCTCGAGGCTCTTGTTCAATTCTGTTGGAGTTATTTCCTCGATAGATGTTATACAAACTCATTTTGTTGCTTAAACTATGCTGCGAAATTTAGTTAAACTTTAAGTATTTTTCTTTGTGTTTACATGGCCTAGCTAGCATGAGTACTGAAAGTACCGTTTGAAAGCAGACAAATATCGTAAATTTAGTAAACAATAGAAACTGCTGGGCTGTTTATTTTAAGCAAATAAAAACTTTAAACATTGAAACATCACTTTTTGTTGCCGTTTTGAGTTTAAAAGAGTTCCTTTTTTTTAATTTTATGAATTTCTTCTTCAGAAACTGGAGCAAAACGGGAAGCGCGCGTAATCAGTTTTTTTACGGTTGAGTGACCGAGGTGATAAGCGTAGGATTTTCGGTGTTTGATGAACCAATCAGAGCGCCCGCAAAGTGCTATTCACCTGCTAGGTTAATACTTGTATAAATTACTCTCGTGTGTCACTGCATGAATCAGCTTCCAGCATCTTGTTCATTCATTCACTAATCTTTCTGATTTATTTCCCTTAACAGCAGGTGGCGATAGAAACAAAGGAATATTTTAAACAGGGAACTTACGTTATCACGACTCCTTAATTCAACAAACTATGCAATGTTCAAAGTTTCCCAACAACTCGGAAATACTCCAAATTTGGAAGGTCGAAAAGCCAAGCTATTCACTTCCGAATACTAATAGATTTTATAATTTGGCAACAAGAACACTTGTTTACGATACCGAAAAAGAAAACTCTTTGTGGATTTTTAAACCGTTCCTCACAGAATAGGTTTATCTATGTAAATTCAGCATAGAAATGATAAAAAATGAAATTTCAGCATAAAGAAGATTTCACACATGTTCCTAATTGAAATTTATCCGCCAGACGGTTGCAGAAGTATTTTGAACCATCTGTTAGTTGATCGATGGCGAAATCTATCGCAAACATGGCAAAAAATTCATGTTACACAGCCAACGCTGAATGAAGAGATGGGATTTTTGAAACAGTGGTCGTTTCTTCATGAAAACCGAACATTAAAGAAGATTCACTGAATGGCAAATACGTGTTAAAGAAATTTAGTTTTAGCATAGAGTATTTATAATAACGCCCACTTCATTGATTGAGACAATAGTAAAATCATTAGCAAAGAAAATCATTGTTTGAAAAGAAAATATTAAGAAGGCTAGCCATGGACTGATTGAAAAACCTGAACAGGCCAGTTCACAAACAGAAGAATATTACTTTACATATTTAAGATATTGTTTTAACATTTTTGCTTTAAATATTTTTTTCAAACAATCTTTTAACTAAGTCATGCATACAACTGATAATTTTCACATTTTTAAAAATCATTTAGTTTACGGTTAATCTTTCAAAGTTCAATTTTAAAAAAAACACTTATCCTTAAATTATTTTTTGTGGGATTTTATTTGTTATGACTAGCTCGCTAACGAGGCAGTTTACAAAAAGATTTCCAAGAGAAGGAAGAAGCTGTTGATTTCAAAGAATTCAAGCAAACATGATAAATGAGTTCCTAAAAATACTTGAATTTTAACAAAAACAAATGTAAAACTTACACTAAGAACAATTTTTTTTCGATCGGGTTTTGTCAATTATACAAAATTGTTATAAGCACTCTTGACTGCCAAAACCGTATAAGAAAGAGTCCCGGAATGGAGCCATACGGGTATGTGCCGCCCAATAGGGTCTACTTTTTCAACCTAAATGCATAAACAGGATATGGGTTTTTAGCAAAAAATCATAAACAGGGTACACTTTAACCCTATGTAACTGTCATAGACAGGGTAGAATTTTGTCCACCGTGCCAGTGTTCTGTTATAAAAAATAATTTTGTTTTTTTTAGGGGAGAGAGGAGCAAGCTGTCAACATCCGCATTCAAGCGCGTTAGTAGTACCCCGCTTGACTTGACAAGCCACAGACTTTGTATGGCCATATTTATACTTCATGTCATAAACAGGGTATTGAAATTCCCATTTATATTCTTTGTCATAAATATGGTCATTGTTTGACAATACGGGAGGCATACCCCTACCCATATGAGGTGGGAGTACCCCCCCCCCGCCCCCGGGGAAAGAGTTCTCTTTACGATCTTAAAACCACTGATATTTTCATGGAAAGGGGCCCGCCGCTAATTTTAAATATTACAGGATATATTTTTCTTTCAGCAACTTCTATTCTCTTTTTCAAGCAACTTCTATTTTCTTTTTCAAGGTCACAATCTTCAAACATAAGTACAACAATTCAAAGTTTGATTTGAAATTTATGCTAGTAAAACGGACCAACTGCATGAATCATCTACATTTTTAAAAAAGTTATTCATTTTTATGTAATCCTAAATAACAAAAAAAAATACAAATAAAAAACTAAGTGTTTCTTTTTAAGAATCTTAATTGTATGCAAGTTAAGGAAAACGGTAAATTAGACAAACGATCATTACTTCCTAATACTACTATTATATAGTACAACCAATCATTAAGAATTGCAGGTCTTTTAACTTCCCATTTGAAAGAAATTAAACTGTTAACTTTAAAAATAGCTTTTGAAATACAAAGAAACAGTTTTATAATGTTTCTAGTTTTCAAAAATTTTTTTTAATGAGTAATAGCACCAATAAGGAATACACTATTGTTTTGTGTTTCCCAGCCGAGATAATTAAAAATATTGACCATATGAATTAGTATTAAAGATTTTAAATATAATTGTTTGGGATTTTGTTGCTGCTAAGAAAGTATCAAAGGGTGTAGAATATAAATTAATGAAAGAATGGAAATTGTTTCTAGTTTGAACTACAGCTTGGAAACTAAACTTTCTTGTTGTAGAAAACATTTTTAATTATGCACCGTTAAGTTGAAATAAATAGCACTGACATGAAACTTGGGACGTTACTATCCCTTAATTTCGTTGGAGTGGAGATAAAAAGTCTGCAGAAAACAATAATATTTATAGTAAATGATGTTAAGAATATCAATCTTTAGCTAAAGTTTCCTGGTTTGGTTTTATAGATTGTTTATATACGTTAAACAAATCCGGCTTACATGTACATCTGCTTCTTGCACTGAGTATAAACTACTCCTTAATAATTACTCCTTTATTTCATACATTTTGTATAGTAAGAGCAAACAAAAATAATATTTCCAAAATTTAACTCTTTCTCCTGATATACTAAAAGTGATAACTATTTTTTTATCAAAGTTTTTTTAGGGTATACTTTAATAAAATAAAAGCAAAAACTAACGGGAAAAACGTTGTTCACTTAAACCATAACTTAAGCAGTATCAGGTAAAAGAAAAGCAATTTCAGTAAGCGAAACATAAGAAAGTTTGACAGATATATATCATCAATTCAGTAACAGTAATTAATCGGTTGCTCTATTGCAACTAGATACTCTTCTGCGGAGCCGAAAGGATATCATTTTGTACACTATACTGAAGCTATCAGTATATCATCGATATGTTACTGCTGATTTTAGCGGAATCACTGGCTGATTGGAGATATTTGAAACTTTGATAGTTCTTGTTCTCAAACAAGTTGTTTGGAAAAGCTATCAGAAAAACAGAAAAATAAGCCAACACTTAAATTACTTCAGTTTGAAAACTTTATCAGATAGCAACGCAAACTCCTGCGATTTATATTAAAAACTCATCTATATAGTAAATAAGAGCCAGGAAAATGGAATTTTAATAGTGCGATTTAATCAAATTCAAATGAAAGTTCAGGTTTTTTTTATTAAAGTTGTGGGAATGTAACCACCTGACAAAGATATTTTTGATATCATTACAAAGGAAAAAGGAAACATGGCACATCAAAAATTTTACCCGCGCCGCTAATAACCGTTTTACACAAAAGAAATGTAATCACTGAGCTTTGATTAGAAATACACCTCGGTGTTTTTCGTTTCAATTCCGGATATATTTTTCTTTCTTATTCGCCAAAAAACTATTCTTAAAAACTGAATAATGATTTCCCTTTTGAATAAAAAAACATTATTAAGTTTCTTTTTGAGAAAAACTTTGAGTTCCTCTTGATGGAAAAAGTTTACTGCTATCAAATCCAAGGATTTCTACAGCGACTACATGTTTTAATTAATTATAAAAATTCTTTATCTTAGTTATTTTATCTCGGGGTTTTCCTCCAACGTCTTTCTGTTGTTTCCGCTTGTTTAACGTGGCTAACTGTGTTTAGTCTCCCACGTGTTATTGGTGGAACAATAATCACTCAGAGCACTTTAGGATGTCAAATGATGATACTTAAGGAGCTTCGCGGCTCCAAACGCGGCAAAGATTAAAATTGACCTGCTGAGCGATAGGCTAACACAAATCCTCGTACGTTACCAGCCACGAAGGTAAGTTTGCATACCCTTCCAAATTGTTGAAAGCTCTATTTAGTCCATAATGAAATTATAGCTTATACTTTCGCAGATTTTCTTGTAGAATCAAAGTTGTACCTCCACTGTTCCTTGAAATCCATTTGAGATTTGAGATTTGCCTTTAAAGAAGCAAGAATTTCAAAACAACAACTGAGAAAAAAGAAGTCTATAGCCGTTTCAGAGTTTCAAAATATATTTGCCTTTTTTTGAGATAAATTTTTACGATCGGCCGAGTGTTTGGGGCCAAGCTTCAATACTGACTTCCTTCTTCTCTATTTTACCGCCCTAAGAAATATCTCGATTTCATTTTGTGACGATACTCAATTCTTGTAACTTAGGGAGTATTGCATCACTGAATGTTATTCATTAAATCTCTAATTCTTTTAAAAAACAAAGTCAAAGCGATATAACTAACTAACAAAAGAATATTACTATATAATATAGCGGCTTAAAGGGCATAATTCAAAGAGACTCCTTGGAGACCAAAATCTTCGAAAACAACGCATCACTCGATTAGTCAGCCAGTCAGTATTTTTTGTTCTGATATTTTTCCTATAATGTTTTTCGGCAGGCCAATCACGCAAATCAATCGATAATATAATAGTCTTCTTAAAGTCATTAGATTGAATTGTTCAGTAAGATCAATTCATCTTTAAAGTCTGCTTCGAGCTAGAACAATCACAGACAAAAAATCAAAAGCTAGCTTACTCAGTACTGTACCATTTATTCTTCCAATACTTTATTTTCAAATTTCCTCTGATAATATACTTGGTAGTTCTAGACGTCTCCGACAACTACTTCAAAATACAGATTACAACACAATCATTTGATTTTTGTTTGTTTACTGGTTAGATAACTTAAACTAGAATTTGCACGGACCAATTATTTTTTATTAGTATAATTGTTCGGGTGATTAAAGAGTTTTCTGTGCTCTTACTGGCAGACTCAGGTAGTATGCTCTATTATACCACGCGCTTATTATACCACGCGCGAGGTCATTATATGATAACCAGCCTGAGATAATTTTTTAAAATAATCATTTCGCGTTTTGTGGATGTTTTCATTAGCTCAGATGATTGCTACTTTTCAGCTTTGATAATCACCTGAGTAACTTTACTAAAACAATTATTCGCCTCATACTCTGAATATATCTGAGTGTGGAATATTCATCAGATATTCACTTCGTTTTCGGTGAATATATATTAAATATACTATTCATTGTTCAGTTCTTACCTAAAATATATGTTGCCAAAAACTCATGTCTTGCCATTCGGCATTTTAGATAATATTTTTAATTTTGAATTGTCATGTTGTAAATAGTTTTAAGCTTAAATTGTATCGATGATTTGGATTTTTTTTTTTTTTTTTTTGCTCGCCTAAATTATCATCATTGTCTTTTTACTAGTATCATCGAAATGTAAATTTCGACGTCTGTTAAATTGTGTCTCTATTCACACTGTGTACACATGCGGACATCAAACTTCCATGCAGGTGTTATCTTTCGTGTTCTCGGAAAATCTGTTGGTCCAGGTTCGATTGTAGGAGTAATCCTAAATGGCATGGCATAGTGTGATATGACGCAGCTTGTAAGGATTTACAAATGGTATTTTTTAAGGGTTTTTTTTATGTTTTTATAATTCATGATCAGATGTAAAACGTTTCACCTGATTCCAGGTCAAAATTATAAAAATGGCATGTTTCACACTATAGTGACAAGAATTTTCTAATCAGTGACGTTTCGGACTATAGTCCTTCAATTTGCAGGACTGTTTCAAAATTATATATTTTATGATCTTATCTATCTATTACATAAGAGTAATGATAAAAAAAAATCATTTTTAGATAATAAAATTCATCTTTTATCTTGCATGTTCATTTAATTAGATGGCATATTTTAGTGAATTTTGGACAACAACAAAATCATGTTTAAAAGACAGTATACTATAAAAATGATTTGTTATATAAATGGGTGTTTTTTTTAAAAAAAGATATAAAAATTGTATTCTATCTAGGATTTAAACTGCAAAACTTTCAACTCTTAGGAACTTAGAAACAAAAACCTATAAAAATTTTGAAATGTCACTTTCTCATTGTTTTCTTATTCAGATATATATTGACCAAAACAATCACTCATTTATATGCTTCTACAATAATAGTAATATCAGAATATACATGAGTTTATTTATTTATTTATAGCTGCTACTTTTTATGCGAGACAGATCAGATTCAACTACACCTTAGCTTAATTTACACACAAACGCGTTTTAGAACAATACAATCTTTTTTTTATAAGAATATACTTTATAAGAATATTGAGGCTGAAATTTTAAAAATATCTTAAAAATAATGCTGAGGCTCGGATTTTGTTAGGAATATATGATATAATTTTGCATGTTTGGAAAAAAAAAAGATTCTGATTACATGCACTTGCAATTGCACTCTAATCCCCAGTGGCAAAGCTATATACAAATTTGTTAGCTTTGAAGCTCTTCGATACCACAGCCTTTTACAAACAAAAATCCCATGTCACCAATATTCAAAAAACTAAGAATTTTTGTAAAAATATTTTCAGCCTAAAATCGGCCAAAAATTAAGAATATCCAGCCTCGGTCCGAAAAACAATATTCTTATATAAGATAAGAGTGTAGCACGATATGTTTTGAACTAGACATTTTACTTACGCCCCGCGGCATTAAAACTTTTAAGATTTAAACATCAAGATTCTTTTATAAATATTGATTATGTTTATTCTGAGCTACCTATCTAAACGTTTAGATTATCTTCAAAATATAACATACCTTCATGTTTATGAGTACGCAAAGAAGGAAAAGTACAAAACAGTTTAGTTAAATAACGAGAGGCAAAGTCTTTAAGAATATATACTAGGTACCGACAGCGAGGAGCTAGTTAGAAATTATTTTAATAAAAAGATCATTTTAATACAATTTAAAAACTATTATTATAATTGTTTTTTTGCACAAACGTTTTCTGTCGCATAATGTAGAATTTAAATCCAACTTAGCTTTTTTAGCTTAAGGTGAAGTTTGATATTGATTCTACTAGTTATTGGCCAGAAACGACAAAGTCACGTAGAATACTGTTTTAGCCAAGATGAAGTACTAGAGGAGACACGAGAATGATCACGTCTCACACTTGGTTGCTAAAACACAAGAAATCCAACAGGATATCAAACAAAGACAAACTCGTCGGCTTCTATTTAAAAGTTAATACTCGGCGGTAATTATTGTTTGACACACCCCAGTTAGGCGGTACAAAATGGCTTAGTTTGTGGGGATTAAATCGACTGAAATATTGTCAAAAATACTTGCTCACAAAAATCTTAGAATATATATTTTTCGAATTATCTGACCTAACTAGGCTAAATTAAAAACAAATCCACTTGCTTTTGTTTTGCATTATAGAACTCAATTTTTGGTGGGTATAAAAAGTTTGAATGACCGTTCATCCTACGAGAATTTTTTATCTGTAATTTATTCCAAACCTGTTACTGAGGTTTTTTAAATAACTGTTAAAATATAAGTAATATTAATTAAAATAATAGAAAATATTTTCAAATGATAGAAATTACTTTTTAACTCTGCATGACGATCTGAGTTATAAGCTTTTCATATTGTAATCTCATGCACTTTGCTTTATATGATGATTTTTTTCTGCCTTTTGTGCTAACTCGCAAGAGGGAATTTTTTTAATGAAAACACATCTCCTTCTCCTTGTCTTCTCTAACTGCATGTGTTGTACTTTTGGCTGCCGATTTGAATGTGTTTCCTCGTAAAATTTTTAAGGTAAGATCTTAATTGTTATGCAAAACAACATAAAATGCATTCCTCGTTTACGGTCAAAAATCCGCGTGCGCAATTGGTTAATATCAGTCACGTAATTTGGACGTATCTATCGATACTGCCACGAGTAGTAATTAACTTACATAGCCTATGTTTTTTTATGGTTTAACACATGGCTTGAAAATGGACGACTCTTCTACAAACTCAAACCACAGATCATACGCAAAATGATTTTTTGAGCTTTTACACCAGCGAAAGTTGTCAAGTATACATTTAAGTGATTTGGCGGGCTTTCTGATACACTTCCGGAATTTTTCCAGCCTTTAGTTCTAGAACAAGTCTGAAGTTTGAGTTTCTTGTGCAGAACTTTGTTACGTTTTTGTTCGTTTTTTTTTGTTTAGCATCTCTTGAAAACGATTTTTTTTCTTAATTACTATTCTCAATACTCAATACTTCAAAAAGGAAAACTACAAAACAGCAAAACGTTGCTTACCACAATTATTTACTGTTAGACATCTCACTCCAAGTTTCAAGTTCAAGTTTAATCATTATCAATAACTTTACATAATATGTATAACTCCTCTGGCCTGCAAATAGTAATTCTAGTCTAGGCAGGACAGAGGATTACAATTTTATATAAGGTTAATAACAGTAAAAGAAAAGGAATTTAAGATTATAACAATAAAGGTAATTGATGGGATTCAGTTCGAGTTCATTGTTTGAATAAGTTGCTGAAAAGAATATTTTAATGAAAAGAATAATAATTATAAATATAATAAACAGAATAGGAAAAACAACGGTCAGTTTAAGCGACAAAAATAAAGTAAATCGGAAGGATCTGTATTGCTTTGTGGACATCAATATAGGACTCCTCAGTCTTTGTCACTCCTAAAAGTTGCTTAAACTTTGGACACGTGAGCAGTGGTTGCTCACAAAATGGTTGCTTTTACAAAAAAAAAGAAATGTATTGGACTCAATATTGCATAATGAGTTCCTTTCACGATTATGCGCAGTGTGTACATCCCGCCGGGTAATAGGTCTTATAAATATCACGGAATCCTTATATGGTCCAAAAAAAACTGGGAAATAAGAAATGCGCGCCATTGTGAAAATACCTGAATATAAATGAACTTTTCACTTTGAGCTGCATGTGCAAATAAAGTATTGTTGCTGTGACGTACATCGCCTGGCTGGCTGCAGACAAATCGCTGTCAGCTTTTGAGCGATGCAAAACTTGTCCCCAGTGTTTTTATTTTGAAAGGTTCAAATCCACCAAATGTGGGCAAATCGACTGAGTTGTAAGTAATCTTATTCAACACTCACGGCTTTACAGATTATTAGAGTTTGACATTACATATACTATATATTCGTTTATTTGTTCTGAAATGTATGTATGAATTTAAACATACTGACTTTAATCATTTTGAAAGTTAGCTTAAGTTTATAGTTATTACAACTTCTTAGGAATAAGGACTTCCCCCTTGTTGGGGCTGAAAACGTTTCGCTAATAACTAATCAAGTGAAACTTTATTCTATTAAATTTATTTGCATGATAAATTTTCGAAATGATTGAAATTTCCCTCCAAATTTTGATTGATTCTGTTATTAAACACCTTATCAGATTTTTAGTCATCCGAACTGCTAACCAGAGACACAACCGTTAAATGAGCTGCTACTGACCAGGATTTTTATGAACTATTCAGAGTTGACAAACTATAATGAAGTTATTTAATCGGATGCTTGCCACCGAAGTAATTTTCAGGTCGAATAAAACCTGAGAATATTTATACGATTTGTGGTGAACTGAACTGGTGATTTGTCGATACACTTGGCGCAAAATTTAATATTGAACATCATATAATCGTCGACATCGTTGTAACGTCAGTGCCTTTGACGATGCTATTCGATATATAGACTAAGTCCTTACACATCTTACGACGCTTATCATAGCAATTATATATTTAAAACAAACCTTAATATTGTCAAAGTACACATCACTTTTCAATATTTTGTTTGATAATGAGTTAATTGAGGTTATATAAACATCACTGTGAAATGAAGAGCAAATAAGAGTTATATATTAAGAAAATTTATTTCCGTGTCAACCATGCAATCGCCATGATAACAAGTGTTGGTATAGCCTAAGGTCAGTGATTAAAACTTTTCAAGGCCAACTTGTTTTCTTTCCAGATAAGATCATTTGAATGTCTGATCATGCCCACGCAGAGATACACTCTGTTTTTGTAAGAATATATACTTTATAATAATATTGAGGCTGAAATTGGCCCGCTCAGATTTTGTTCAGAATATAATTTTGTATGTTTAAAAAACATTACTGATTACATGTACAGTATTGCAATTGTACTCTAATCCCCAATGGCAAAGCCATATACAGATCTATATTACTTCAGTTGAACCTCTTCGATACCACAGTCATTTTAAAAACGAAAATTCTACGTCACCGATATTCCCGAAACTAAGTATATATTCGTAAGAATATTTTCAACCTAAAATCGGCCAGAGAATAAGAATTCCAGGCTCGGTCCAGAGTGTAGTAATTTCATGAAATTTGAAAACATTTGCCTAAAGAATAGAAAGTATCTTTCCATTGAAATTATTTGCTGATTCAAAATTAAATATAAAAAAAAATAATTAAATTTTCAATTTTAACAAATATCGATTTCTGGACGAGTAAACTTTATCTTTTCTTTGTTTTTTTAGCAAAATGTTATTAGTGGGCAAAATACAATGGGTTCAACTTAACCTGCGGATGATGTTTTAAGTATACGTAACTCCATTCGGTCTACGGTCTCACGGGCTGTTGACTCGTAGTCCATTCGTCCTGAATGTCTAATTCTTAATTGTTATACAAAAATGGTTTGAACTGTTTTCCTTGTCCTTTTTTTTTTTTTAGAATATTTCTTTCTGATACATTAAAAGTGTAACAAACTATGAAAAACATTATTGCGACATTCACTGAATTTGCTTCAACCTCTTCCATGTTAAATTTTCGATCCATGCACACAATATAGGTTCAAGACAATAATGAAGTTTAAGGTGAAATATACTATTGTTGTTGTTGTTGTTGTACTCAAACACTAACAAATGACGCTCTGATTGGTTATATAGAGATAATTTCGATCATGGTTGGTTAGCTTGTATGATAGTTATTCACTTATTGCGAATAGATCGTAAACTCACTCGCTTGAAGATTCGCTCATCCGTTTGCGATTTTTCGCAACAAGTGAATAATCGTACCACTGCATCAACCAGGAAGTTATCTGTTTATTTTGTAAGTACTGAGATTTTTTTCAAATAATAATGACAATTTGAATAATGATAATGAAATGAGTATTCTTTTTCTTTACATCTTCTCAAAATTTACTTGAAAGCTTAAAAACTTCAACATTTCTTAACAAAATTTCAGCAAAGGGAAAAGAGGAAATTTTAAGGCTAGTGATATATAACAACATTATTCATATCATAACTACACTCTTTTTTATAAGAACGTCTTATTTTTGGGCCCAGGCTGGATGTTCTTAAACATTTTTGGTATTTTAGCCTCAAATGTTCTTAAAATGTTTCTAATATTTGACAACCAAGAATGGAAAAAGTTAATGTTTTTAGCAAAAAGCGATAGAGATAGAGAGAGTAAAAGAGAAAATAAGTCCTAAAAATTGCTATAGTAAAATTTCCACTTATTTTACTCTAGTTACAAACAATGCTGCACTATCGACTATTTGCAGATTCCATGATTTTGTGTTGTAATGTAATTAAATAAATTAAACCTACCGACCATTCCTCAGCCTCGATGTATTCTTAGCTAAATCCTTTACGAGCCTAGTGGCCCATGGAGCCGGCGCTTATCTCCGGTTGCTGTAGTGTTAAGCGGATGAGAGTCTTTGACTCCCCCTGGACGGGACACTAATCCATCACTGGTTAGCTCCCAGCATATGCTGGTAATCATTTGCCTACTCCGGAAGGATGGAAAGCTGAGTTGGCTTAGGCGGAAAATAAGGTCACACAAATATTCGAATCTTGGCAAACCGCCGGAATTGAACTGGGACCTTGTGGTTGGAAAGCAGAGATCTTACCAACTACGCTAACCACGTCCTCCCCGTTTGAAAAAAAAAGGTTTCTCCATAAAAGGCGTTTTTCCTTATTTGAAAATGAGCATAGAAAGAAAGCTTTAACTTTATTTCTTGTAATTGGCCAATTATGTTAGTAAACATGGCGAGATTAATATCCGCATACATGAAAAAAATAATAATAAAAATCATATCTTGAACGCGCTCGATAAAGAAGACATGTTTTCTTAATAAAAGGAGTAATCCTGTCATGTCATTGTTAAATATTAATATCATTAAAAATACCTGACAACTGATTTTAACAGGTGTACATGGCGCTACTTCATTTAAGTTAGGACATTTGCTCCCACCGCATGAGCTTGGTGTACGAACAGCTCTCGTTCTAGTTTTCTTGCCACTGTTTGTCCCACACCTCCCTGAAGGTGCATTACACTTGCCCCATGATCCCCAAGGTGAAACGACGCAATTTACCCTACAGCAAGGTCCGCGGCAAGTCTTTCTCTCCGAAAGACTGGGGCAGGCGAGTCCATTGCAGCTTGGTTTAGTTAAAATACTACGTGTACGGGTTTGGTAACCGGTTTGATCACATCTTGCGTTACAGGCTCCCCATGCGTTCCACAAGCCAACTCTACAGTTCACTGGACAGCAACTATTGTAAAACAGAGAGATTCAATATGAGCATGCGCAGCCACAAACCAGTATGTCTGTGAAATTTTTTGAAGAACTAAAATATTTTAGAAGATCAACACAACGTACACAAAATTTTTAAAAGTACTGTATTTCAGCTGGCAAAACCAGTCCTCTTCAGGTTTGAAATTGAAATTGATGTACAACTGTTTAAATTTAATGGTTATCAGAGAAATATGACGCGTGTGCTGTAACACGTGTAAGTAAACACTGGAATTCATATATAATGACATAAGTGAGTTTGTGCAACTTTAGAGATAAATCACTGAACTCTTCATATTTTAAAGATAAAATAAGGTTAAATTATGTATCTGAAATGTTCTAGGCAGGTTTTGTTGTATAAGTCAATAAGTAATATAAACTATAGTTGTACTCGAATGTGCTGTAGATTGAACTTGATTGCTCGATTTTGTTTTGATATGGTCGGATCTAATAAGCAAATGAGAAAGTATAAAATCTAAAATTTGGATAAACATAAATACTCGATACATCTCCTATTTCAGATCCAAAGTTTGATTTTTCTCAAAAATCCTATTTAAGTCCAGACCAATTAAATTTTCGGGAGCATGGATCCGAAAAAAATTGAGGATTTTTTCTATTTTCCTGATAACCGAGTCTACTAAATAAACAGGAAAAGGAAATTTTTGTAAAACTTTTTTGAGTTGCAAGAGAAAGCCTTTCCAGATAATATTGATTTTATAAGCTCTGTCCACTAAGGTTTTTACTATGCCAAGTTTATAAAAAAAAACGAAGTAAAAGAGAAAGAAAAATTACAAAGTCCAATAATTTTACTATTTTTTTAGAAAAGAGTAAACAAAATAACATTTTGCTCTAAATATGGTTAAAATTTGATTATTGGAAGCAAATCTAAGTTTAAAATAAGCAACTTTCGTTCACAACTTACCGTCTACTTTTACTTCACAACACTACACATTAGAAACAAAATTGACTTTTGAAGGGGAAGTAAACCCGCGAGAATTCATTCAAGGGCCCAGTTCCGCTAGGGAGAGAGGAAGGGAAGTGGGGAGTGGAGGAGGGGGGAGGGGGGGGGTAACCTGGCCGTCAACCGATAAGAGAGGAATCGATGACAGATATGAAAGTTTGTGGCAAGTACCATAAGCGCGAAGCTGAGCATGCCCCGACAAAGCATGGATCCCACCTATCCAGTTTTCACGGAAAGCAGAAAAAATATGTAAAAAAATAATTAATCGCCTAATTGAAGCCGTTGAAAAGCTAATTAAAACAACTAATTAAAGCTAATTCAAACTAATTAAAGCTTAGTAAAGTTTTACATTATTTTTAATGCTTGAAACTATGAAATAAAGAGTTTATTCTGTTATGGGATTTACAGTACTTTACGAATGGAGCACAAATTATTATTTCTTATTTCAAGGTCATGTAAATATTTCATTCATAACATATTGACACTTCTTAAATGAGAACTTTAAAAAATCACTCTAGATACAGAGTTTGCCATAAGGAATTTTCAACTTTGGCTTTTGTAGCTTGAGCTGCAAAATATAATGCAATAATAATAAAAAATCCAAAATGCTGCGGCGAGCTGTAAAATAGCTTTGACTGTAATCGAGATACTTTGAATAAACACGGACACTATACTACGGGATCTCATCTTTTGTGTGAAAGTCCAAAGTTTTTTTATATCTGCTCACAAATCTTGATTGATCAGCAAGAACATAATGCCAACAGTAATCAAAATAAAAACTAAAAGACTGCACAGGACTGCGAACTCGTATAGAAAATAACCTTATGTTTTTAAAAAACATTTACGCGAGTCGTGGGTTAATGATTTAAAATAACGATGATTATTCGTCCTTTTTGTGCATTTACTGCCCTTTGAATGTAAGATGCGTGTTAGACCGTGAGTAGGTTTATACTAAATATAAATAGTGTTGCCATCCTTAATCAGGGTTATACTAAATTCAAAACTTATAATAGAAAAGAGTTTCAAATACTTGAGTTTTTCTCTTGTCGAAGAATCTTTCTTCAAAAATGGAGGCTAAACTAAGTAAACTGCGCATTTCTAAAGTTCCGACAATGATCTTGTAAGTGGTTAAGTGCTCCCTTTATATACACGTGTGGAAAAGTGTCGGTTGGTTTCACCGATAACTGGCATTACAGCCAGCACAAACAAACTAAAAAAAACTACACGCAACAGGAGACCGTTTGAGACAGGGTCTTTAACATTGAACAGATTATTTGTTTTTTAAAAAAATCCTACAGTAACGTTTGATAAGGAAACGGATGCTTTTCTGAGCGGCAACTAAAGAATAGCGACCTACAAAGGGAAGCTTAAAATGAAAAGTTGGTATGTTGTCATCGGGCAGAGATGCATCGGACTCCTCACCACCGGTATTGTGAATATACCGTTTGATAACCGAGTCTACTAAATAAACAGAAAAATTATTTTTGTAAAACGTTTCTAAGTTGCCTTGTATCAAAGTGAAAGCCTTTCCAGGTATTATTGATTTTATAAGCTCTGTCCACTAAGGTTTTGACTAGACCAAGTTTTTAAGAAAACGAAGTGAAAGAGAAGAAAATTTTTTTACAAAGTCCAGTAATTTTACTATTTTTTTAAATTTTTTAAATAAAGTAAACAAAAATTTGATTATTGGACGCAAATCTAAGTTTAATATAAAGCAACTTTCGTTCACTACATACGTACACGGGAGTTGGAGGACCTTGATGTCAAACGATAAGAAAGGAATCGATGACAGATATGAAAGTTTGTGGCAAGTACGATAAGCGCGAAACTGAGCATGCCCCGACATAGCTCCAGAAACCTAATAATATCTGCAAATATTTTAAGATGCACTCACGTTGTATTGGACGGACTTATGATTTTTGAGGTGGGGCTGAAAGATTTAGAAAAAATATTCCTGCTATCCTAAATGTAAGAAAAAAAATCGTGCAGCGAGCATCTGCGATCAAAAATAATCCTGCAATGAAGGCACGGACAGAAGAAATTTACAAAGTCCAGAAAAATAGCTTATGCTGCAATCTTGCGGAAATAATATATGTTGCTGAAAAAAATTCTTGCATGGACTGAATATTTCGACCCTAATGAAGCTTTGTCAGACAAAAACAAGCTCTTACAAATGTAGGTCTTTCGATTTGCACACGTCACTTCAAATTCAAGACGGAATTAGAGCTACCGACAAAAACATACAATGTGCATGCATTTACAGTAAATACTCATCTATTTGAAAATGATAAATGTCGAATTGTGGGATAAAATTTAATAAAAACATATAAGGAAATTTAAAAGTTTATGAACGCTATTCTTTAACTTTGGTTTTGCACAATATCTCGCACGTCAGTAAGACTGCTTACTTGACGAGAAGCGAAGCCTTATTTTTGAAGAGAAGCATTTAAAAACTTGAAATTTTAATACAAGAAGTAGATACGAAATAACCCTCTACTCACATTCCAGTATTACATCCCTGAGTCTGCGTCCTTTGGCTTGGACAGGGTCTACCTCCACACTGAGGTCCATGGCGGATTATCATGTTCCGAGACTGAGTAGACCAGCCACAGCCCCTACACGCGCTCCAGCCACCCCAATAGTACGAGCAGGCAACTGGACAACATTTTCTATTGCAGCGTTGGCTTTGAACTAATGACGGACAACGACCACAGGTCGGATGTTGTGTAATGCGTGCTCTGCGAGTCATAATACCAGTACTACCACAGGTCGCGCTGCACTGTGACCAAGGACCCCATGCTATATGGCAGTACACACATCTACGTCGACGGCGCCTTCTCCACCCTTGTGTTTTGTCAAAGCATAGAAGTAAGAGCAACAAAACAAAAATATAAGGACTTAGCTTCATCACTGCACCCAAAGCTCACTTAGGTACTTGTTTTTCGAATTTGAGAAGTTACTTAGATCTTAATTTATTTTATGTACTCATATTTCAACACGTCAGTATGTGGCGTAATTCAATTTACCTATGCGCGTAGAATAAGGGACAGACCATTTAACTTTTGAGATGGGGAGGGGGTGGGAAGAGGGGAGGGAGGGGCTTAATTTGGACTATTTTGAAAACAACTAAGACTTGCAACTTTATAGGAGAGAAAAAAAAGTTTAGCAGCGCACAATGGGGAGAGAAAAAAAATTCTGCAATGAAAGCGCTTAAAGATAAAAATTCCGAAACTAAGAAAAACATATTTAACGTTTTCCTCCATACAGGAAAAAAGCATCTTGCTTGTTCGCCTGCCCGAAAAAAAAATCTTTCGTGGATTATATCTTCCAGTCCCACACCCACCCACCCCTTCTCAAAAATCAAATGGTCCGCCCCTAATGCATCTTATCACCTGATCGCTTTTCCATTAGACTGGTTTTGCAATACGTAAGCGCGTGGTGTAATATGTTGGTTTCTGCCCGAACAAGAACCAAAAAACAACAAACGTCAGAACATCTCCCATCGCTCCCAAACCAATTAATTGTCTCCCGTGGGAGCTCGTACGAGCTGCAACGCAAATGGAAATGAAATGAAATTACTTCCGTCTGTCGAGTTGGGAATAATGTGTTCGACTACGTTAATTACTTTCCAAATACAACGGCATTAGACGAGTATAAAGCAGAATTCCGCAAGAAAATAAACGTTCATTGATTTGTTAACTTCAAAAAAACGAAGCGATAAATGTGATGACAATTTTACACTACATTTTTAAGTGTTGCTTTGCTTTTATTTCAAATGAAGGCAATCAAGTCAAGTCTTGATGAAGAGTAAGTTGAGAAGCAATCCTATAACGTTAAGGATTGTCATTATTTTAACTGAACAGACGGCAAACGGTTCGTTGTAGAACAATTCTTTAATTTTAATTCGTTAGCGAAATATTACTTATCATATTTAGTTGTTATGTACTCAGTGAAACTTGAATAAATAAATAAATAAATAAATAAATAAATAAATAAATATGATTCTAGTTCCATTACTGAAAAGGATTTTACTGCACGACCGTTTTTTCGTATTAATATTGTATTTAACTTTTCAATGAATATTACTTTTAATTTGGTATCTTGCAAGAGTAAAACACATATGATGCGATGCCTGTTAGTAGCGGAACAAGTAACTTTGTTGTTCGTATATAATTGTAAGTGTAACTATCTTGCGAGAAAGCAGCTTCTTTTGAAGGTGTGTTTTTGTCCCCAATGTAACGTTGCTATCTCTAGGCCACCCACGGATTATGAACAGTTAGATTCTTTAAAACTTAATTTCCGCTGAGTACAATAATAATTAGATAATGTAACAACTTCCAACATATTTATAGGTCCTGAAATTGATATCTAACCTAGAGTAAACAATGAAAGCATTTAAATGCCATCTACAGATCTAGATTCTAGACAAGACAGAACAATAACCCAAATCTTTACTTTTGACAGTTTTAAGTGCTAAAATTGCTCCTGTGTTTTAATTTTGTATTTGATCTCACGCGGTGTGAACATCAAAACGCCTCGATTTACCTGAAACTGTGCAAGCTGCTTGGGCCCCGGGCGGTGGGCGGTAATATCATATTTGGGGTAAACAAGCGTATGTGCCGTTGAAAAGAATATGGTTTCAATCAGTTTTCTCTAGGATAGTGCGTATAAATTAGTGTTTTTGGGTTTTAAATACGGAGATTTTATCTACTGGATATTATTATTGTCAAAAACCGGGATCGGGATTCAGAAGAATACCAGTTTTAATAACAACTGACTGGTGAAAATAGATGTTTCCTACATACGGTGACGTATTGGTTTCTTTAAAAACTTTCAGAAGACATTATGAAGAGATGGCATGCGCAAATAATAAGATTTTATTTGATAACATAGTGTTGGAAAATATCGACAAATACACTGGTAGCTACTGAATTTAATGAGCTACTTAAACCTTTGCACATTGCCAGATTAGTCGAGTAGTTCGCCATAAGATTTTACAAGCCGACAAACTTTTGTACATTTAAGAGTAAGGAAACACATAACTTGAAAGACATCAAAACTATTTTAATTTTTTACGGACTTTTTTTTTTGTTATAAATACGTTGTCACGAATTGGGATGTTTGTCTTTGGAATGGGCCATTTTGATGTTCCTCATACGAATTTACACCAGAAACATGAGTTTTAGCCTCGATATATCATGTCACATTGGTCGTGCCCTTCGTTGAAAAATATATTTTGGTTACTTTCAGAGATTTCGACGTTACTATAAAATGTTTGATTATCTGGATATTTCTAGTATTTCAGACAATCTAATTGGTGTCCATTGATTAAAATGCCTGAATATCAATGAAATCTAAATGTAATATCGCCTTTGGCCTAAAATTCTTAGGAGTTTTCTCGTTTTTAGCGATGATGACGAGGCGTAAATGATCTATTCAACTCCCACAGCTAAAGGGGAACTCCACTCAAAAAACACAATGGATATTAATGTCCCAAGACATGGGCATTGGCGAACGTTTTGACCATTCAACATTAATCACATTGCTTGAAATTCAACTTCAAGAATTCAAAGACAATATGGTTATGTATTCATTTGAAAATTCCAATAAAAGGTTAAAAATATTAAAAATGATATAAACGTTTTAAAAAATGTTACAAGTGTATGCGATAGCTATCGCATACACTTCTACATCAAATATCTTTTTGGCATTTGAATAAAGCTTCTTTCAACTATCTTTTGTCGAAAATAGCTAACCCTTTCTGGAAAGACATAGTAAAATCATGTGGAGATCTAATTGGAAACCCGACAGAAGTAAAAGACTTTTTACACCAACCATTGTGGAACAATACATTCATTCAAGTTGCTGGAAAACCTGTTTATTGGAAAGATTGGGAAAAAGCAAAAATAGCATATGTGCGTGATCTAATTGATGATACTGGAAGTTTCTTGCCTTGTTTTTCAAAAAAAAATACAGTAAATTAAATACCAGTTTTATAAACTATTACAGCATACTAAAAGTTATTCCCAGACAGTGGAAAAATGCTTTGAAGAATTCACTCCCAGACAATTCATGTTTACGAACAACTAACCATAGAATTTATAACTTTATTTCAGCTCGCTATATTAGATAAAGGACTTTCTGCAAAGAGCGTCAATTACCTACTATTAATCACAAAATACTATATTTTTTTTATGTGTAGATGCAATGGTGCTGTAGCAAAGCTATCTACTGTATTGCAATACATAAGAGACAAAAATGATGTACATAGGCTTGCCGGTTTTTCCATTGATTACCAAATTCAAAAACTGTAAATATATTAATTCTATATATAGTTGGTAGGATAAAGAGGGAAATAAAAAAAAAAGAAAAAAAATAATAAAATAAAACATTAAGTTTGAAAAGATGGCAACAGAAGCAAATCAAAAGGCAAATTTGATTACAGTCATATAGCTGATGTAGAGCACAAAACTCTGCACTGATTCACTGACAGACTTTAACAACAAAAGTTCATCTGCGGCGCAGGCTATGTTTAAATTTATTTTCAGACAAATTTTATTAATAGCACAATCATGAAAACAAACAAAATAAATTATGAAAAATCACATGACTTACAAGTATATTCTACTTAAAGTGAACAGCGATTAGTTGTGGTTTGTTTACTGCACAGTTTCAGTACATAGAATAATTACAATTTATTATATTTTATATTTTCGAACACAAGATAATCAAAGTCTTTAATTTACTTAATAATAAAAAGCGATAAATTTGCATTAGGTATTGTACACTCATCAGATTGATTTATCTACAGTGTTCAGTAATACCATGTACAGTACAAAATGTATTATATGTTTTAGTGTTCTAATTATATTGTAGGGACCATTGTCAGTTGCTGTCCCTGGAGAAATAAGAGGGTTTGAACTTGCCCACAAGAAGTATGGAAAGTAAGTTTCAACTGCTGTAGTATACACAGGGCTCGAAATTAAAAATATCTTTAAGTTGCCTTTTGATTACCAACTAGAGAAATATAGTCTCCAGATGCAATTTTAAGTTGCCAGTTTGTATAATCGAAAAAATGTTCGGGTTCCGCTTGTTGAAAGTGTTTGATATCATCTGGTATGGCATGGGACACATTCATACAATAAGTACGAAAATACAAAAACAAACAAAATACATACTTCTACAAAACAATCTTGCCGAAACTTGAAAAGTAAATAAAAGTTTCAGTCTTTGTAGCTAATGGAAGCCGAACGCATTTGCTTGTACGAGATTGTACAAAAGAATCAAAATGGCCGATAACCATTCATTACCAGATCTCCTCTTTTCAAAGGCAAATTTTAGGAAAACTTGCATGTTATAAAAATTTGATTCGCTTAAACCTGTCACCATAGATACACAAGTCAGGTTGCTTAAGTTGCATCTTTTTTGACCTAGAGTTTTTTGGAGTTCTTGTTGGAAAACTTTTATGGACTTCATTTAATGAAGCGAATGGAAGCAGTGGAAGTCAAATACCAGCTCTGAAAAAGAGTTTGAAAGACGGAATACTGTCTACTTTAAATGGAAAGCAAAGCTTTAAAAACTTCCTTCTTGATGTTAAGCAACCCTTTGGCATCCCTTTCATTACCCAAGAGAAAAGTATGGAAATGTTTTACATCTTTCTCACTTACTAATTTATTCTCCATGCTGATTTACGTCGCATGTGTTCATGCAGAGCCACACAAATATCAATCACTTCTGTTCAGCCGTCTTTTTGCAAAATTCTGTGCCTGTGGTTCCTGTGGTTCCAAGAGAGAAACTGTAATGGAGTCGCAGAAAATATTGCGAACAGAAGTCAGTAAAGTTTGGAGGAAATGTGGATTATTAAAGTGCAGTTTGGCCCATTCTTTTACAACAGACGCAAAGCAAGACAAGATAAGATGTTTATTTTAACTTTAATGCTTTATTGTACATCTAATTCATGAAAAATTCAGGTTGCCAAAGTGGCAACTAAGTGACAATTTTAGTCACCCAGGAGAAAAAGTTAGTTGCATTTGTGACCGTATGGGTCGCAATTTCGAGCCCTGATGTACATTCATTTTAAAACTGTTCAAAACGTTTATAGTTAAATTGTGAATTCATGTTCTAGTTATTTTTATAGTACTTTTAAAATTTTATGTTAATTAGTTGCAGGTGTTTTCTTGACATTGAATGTAACACATAACCTTTGAATTCCTGTGTACTGTAACTCGATTGGCATTCTTGTGCTACCCAAGGGTGACTTTTATGGTAATCATTTTGTCATAGGGCTGCATTTTTTGTGCCATCTTTTGTCACTTCACAATTTTGTCTATGCAATTTGCATAAATTAAAATCTTTTACCTTGTGGCAAATAATTTTATTTTGTATAAGAATAAGTTTAAAAATACTTTATCAGGAGAAATGTTTTCTGCAGATAATAGAAATATGGTATAATTAAAAAACTTGTCTGCCGTGAGCTCCCTATGGATTAGTGTCCCATATTTTAGGAGATCAAAGATTCTTCATCATTTTTTCACTGACTACTATAAGTACAGAAACAAACACACCTTCATATCCTTTGTGGTTGTAAATGATTCAGCTAGCTATGTACCTAGTTAGTGTTAATGATGGCATAGTACATTGGCACAGTTGGTCTAGTTTTCAAAAATTTGTATGGCCTTTATTTCTACCAAAGCTGATTCACCGATTGTAGATACAGTAATTCATGCGATGTTGTAAATTTTTGAGTTATAAATCAAATTAAGAATCCAGGAATAATTTATATGTGTTCCACCTCTATGGGCCACTAGACTTATAGAGGATTTAGTCTTACAGGATTTATGTGCATACAATTATCTGTCAGTTTATTTTGCTGATGATAAACTTATCTAGTGATAATCAACATCTTGTGATTCTTCTTAATTAATGATTTGAATTAAAATGACATATTTTTTTTTTAATTAAATTTCTCTCTTGTTTTCTGCAACAGGTTAAAGTGGTCTCAGTTGATAGAACCTTCAATAAAGATTGCCAGGAATGGCTTTTTTGTCAAGAATCATACTGGTATGCAACAAAGCCAGTTAAAGCTTTTTTTGTCATTTTATGCTGAATAGTACTATGATTTTATGGCACCCCTGAGCTCTGACAGCATATGCATCCATGACTGGGTATACTCAGGTTTTCCTCCCTCTGCAAATTCAACTTCACACCAAGATCGAGTGCTTAGGAAGAATAATCTAGCGGTTAAGAAGAATGGGCAATGACTTCCTTTGCAATTGACATTAAACAAAGTAATCATTATGTACTGTATTTTTTATTTATTCCAAAAGTTTGTTAGCCGTTTAAGTTCTTTATGTTTTCATTTTTCATTCAGTTTTTTTTTTAGATTTGTAATTTTTGTCATTAGCAAGTTTTATCACGGGCTTTTACAAACAAAAATCGTTCTATAACTATTCCACTAGTGCTGTATAGTTAATAGACTTGGAAGAACACGAAATCATTAGGAGGGACTTGTTGAAAGTGGTTGGACAGTATTTGTTAATTGAATAGTTAAAATTACTTTGTCCAACTAATCCTTGATTAGTTGTAATTATTTTATATTTTTATTTACAATTAAAGTGCAAGCACTGCAACATAAATATGTCAGAGATCGCATAAAGAATTCAAGTCTGGCAGATATATTTGCACCTGGTGGTACACTACTTAAGGTACAGTCTGTATCGTTATTATTCATCCATAGTTACTGTCTAGTAATCTTTATTCAACTGTTGTGCAAGGCAGTTGTAAGACACTCAAACCCCCATTTATTCCAGCTCTTTCAAAACGGTATCTTGACTGAACTTAGCTGCTGTATTTTTAGAGTGATGTAATTATCTCAACAAATCGGAACGGAGGTATCAAGGTCGCTTACTCAGAAATGTCTGCAGAGTTACAGTGCTTTGATTGTGATTGTAATGGGTGACACTATTGTCATTGGCAATAGATACTATCCATCAGTGGTTGGGAAGGACCAAAAGGCCCATGGGCCAATGGCCCGTTTCCTTGAACATCTATGGGCCATTTTTGAAATCTATGGGCCATTTCCAATATTTAATGCGCCAAAATCTTTTATTTAACCATAGTGATAGTAGGCATTTAGTAAAAGATGGACTGTTGTTATTTGAAATGTATGTAATATTAAAATGTAGATCTGCATGTTTTCAGTTACCATCATACGCTTACATTGTTTTGTATTTTTAGCATTACAATGTTGCTTAAAACAAACGAAAATACGAAAATATGTACTTAATTAAACATGCGGGGAATCAACTGTGTGCATGCTGATTGTTCAGTAAAACACGCTGGCTGTGGTGTTAGTCAAGTGACTGACAAAAGTATTTGAAATGGATGATGATGATACATCCTTACCACAAGCTCTACTGGTCAAAGCGCTCGAGCATCAGATCATATTCGATCGATCCGGCAATTAATGGAGTTTTATTATAATTTTGAAAATATAAAACGTAAAAACTATTTAAAACCTTCATGGGGGCCATACACACTTTTGCATTTACGTTTGATTCAATGAAACACAGAGCACCATCTAAAACTAAATCCTCGAATTAGCGCCGTACTTCATATAAGCGCCCTACGTCGGAATGAGCGCCGAGACACAAATTCGACAGAAACAAATAACTTTCTTTTATCATTTTTTGAGAAGTTTTTTGTTCAAAAATCTAAAGTTGTATTTTGGGAAAACTCTTGAATCGGTGCTTGTGAAGCAGTTTTAAATGTTGGTATTTGTCCTTTTTCTTAGTATGCTCAGCATCCATGGT
>JAOBAY020017373.1:0-14855 GCA_025331085.2 Zoanthus sociatus | reverse complement strand
CAACCTGCTCTTTCTATTTCTGAAAATCATTTTGTCGTAACTAATTAATTTAAGGAGGTTGTGGTCATGTTGCTAATATACAAGTTGTAATTTAATATACAAAAAGTAATTTAAGGTGACTTTTAGGGATCAATAAATAAAGTTTGTTTTGGTAGTATTAATACATTTATCTTATAATTTACGTAACTATGAAGACAAAATATGAACATTAGGGTAACTTACGTGGAGGAGGAGGTGGTTTCGCTGAAAAAAAAAGAACAAAATTATCAATTAAAAACCACTTATGAACAACAAAAAACCAATTAACGGCATTTATTTACTTCTACTAGCAAAAACATAGAAACTAACACTAATGACAATCATGAACCCCGAGTTCTAGATTTTCTTATACTATAAATTTATCATTATCATAGTTAAGTATATTTGACTATAGTGTTATTTTTTAGAATAGAACTAAATTGTAACTGTGATATAACTTTTCTGACTATGAAATTTAATATAACCTAATATGAGATGTTGACATGTTTGCATTACTGATCTTATGCATTTTGTGCCACTAGTTTTTGGGTGACATTCTCTTCAAACAAAACAAACGAAGAGCTTATGATAGTCGAATAAAAAACATTTTCTCTAAAAAAATTAACAATACTGACTGGCCGCGGAGTCTAATGGTCATGAAAATTCATTAAAAACGTATTTCACTGAATTGCAACTTGAAAATACAACGACATGAAGTTACCAGTACAAGCGACGTCCGCGACCGGCTTTACAAAGTCAATGATGTCATCATACGATGAACCAAAAAAAGCGTGTTCTGGATCCGAGGCTATCTGCCTTAACTCGTATTGGTCAACGCCATTCCCTATCCCGACAGCCACTATTGTTGCGCCATCCTGATCTTTGAGCTCGCGAGCACGCTGTTCAGTGGACTTGACTGTCATGGGTGTAGATCCTCCGTCCGTTACAACGACAATGGCTTTAGGAACCGTCTCTCTCGTCCCAGAATCGGGGATAAGCAAATCGTCTCGAGCGGCCTATAAGACAGAACAACGTGTCTGTTAGCATTTGAAAGTTTGTTTAAGTTTAAGCAATGAATTTCTAAAAAGATTATAAAGATGTTTATTTACTCCCATTTTAACACCAAACAAAGTGGACAACATAATAATACTTTGGGGGCCAAAATGCAAAGTTAACTAACACTTGTTAAAATGCATCACTACCTTACACTAAATCTAAAGTCGCCAACAAAAATTTTTAAAAAAAGTCTAAGTCAATTACATAAAGACCGCTTAAATGAAGGCACTGACCGATGACTGGCATCAAATTTACTGTAACAAAAAAAAATTGATAGTTCTTTTTATTAAAAAGAATGGATTTCACAAACATGTGATACTAAAGTTGGTCATCACATAAATGTGTTTTACATGCAAGTGATTGAGAGAAATAATGCTTTTAATTGCAATTCAGACTTAAGTGTCCAAGACCATAATATTTCATCATTCGCAGAGTGAACGTACTTTGATACATGAATTTATGGCTTTTTATCTCGCTTGCAATTGACATTATGGTAAATTTCACAAAATAGATTTTGTTATTCTTAATTATGAGACGGTTTTGAGCTATCCAAACTCACGACTTATGTTTTCATTTTTTACACTTTGCTAAAAACAAACTTTCATTTAAGCGTTCGCACTGCAGAGCTCGACTATAAGTATTATCTATAAGTCTTGCTAACTATTTAGTGATAACTAAGTCGTATTATAAAAGCTAACGTTTTTAGCCGAATAGTAGCATTTAATTTAGCTTTAAGGATTTCAATGTAGCTCCATAAACACCAAACAACAAACCCTGATTACTGATCCCTACTTACCTTGAGTGCACGATCCGTTCTTGTATCTCCCTTATTCTGAGTCACTGTGTCAAGAAAATCGTCCAACGTAGTTTTGCTGTTTTTCTCGTCAAATTTTAATTCTAGGGTGGGAAGGGTGGAGTAAGTAATGACGCCAATGCGAGTGCCATTCCAAGCCAGGTGGAAAGCGTTTGATACTCCTTTTACCAAGTCTTTGGTCAGTTTCCACTGCGAGTCATCCACGGTACCCGAAGAATCCAACAAGAAGGCCAGATCGAGAGTCTTGCGGCATACTATAACGGAATAACGCACACGTTAACAAAGTTCAAGCGCTCATCGCTGCGCGCATTATTAAAAATTTCATACCAGGCGCCCTTCATTAAAGGCATCAAGGCAGAGGGTGCAAAATGGTAGAAAAACTTGCGTACATGTAACACATTGTCATTAACTACATAGCACAGAAGATTTATCTCCTTATGTGCAAGTACATGGTTCAAATCTGTTGTTTTCTAATCGTATAGTGAGCAATATACGAATTAATGTGAAAATGGGTGCAATAAAGGTTAAGGATTTAGGGTCTAACATATTTTGTAACAATATCTAAATTTAATATCTTCACTTATTGCTAGGTAATCCATTAATTATGGTTTGCCAAAAGCAAAAGAAATAATATTCAAAACAATAAAATTATTATATGAATAAGACTAAATAACGTCCATGAGGTTTTTAAAAAATAGTACTTGATTTCAGCTGTTTCAGGTTTGAAGGTTAAATTGATAAGGTTTTGGACGTTTGACGTTTACACCTTAAAAAGTTTTGTTTTTGCAGCTGAAGCTACCTTTAAAAAAAAGCATGTATGTTCTGCTGGCTTATTCGATCTGTATTTAGTTCGCCACTGCTTTTGTTGACAAAAACATTTAATATTCAGTGTAAGCAGACAGAGCTACTATGTGGTATTTTCAATAAGATAACTTGATAGTACAATCACTGCTTAATTCTGAAATGGTGTTCAGTAATGTTGTATATCAAAAAGTAAGTGATAATTTTGTGACTTGCACTTCACTTTATCAAAAGTAGATCACTTATAAATCACGTGACATACCAGGACACTGCTGCCGCTCACACAGTTCAAGCTCTCGCGCTGACCCATCGCAGACAGCGGCCCCTTGACACGTGCGTGAGCGGTATCTCGTTCCTCCCGAGCCACAGGTCTTAGTGCACATGCTCCAACCAGACCACTCGCTCCAGTACCCAGGACAATCGTCCTCCTCACAGTTCTGGTACTCGTTCTCGGTACCATCACAAAATTTCCCACCAAACGAAGGTACAGGTGCGTTGCACTTGCGTAATCGTGACTGGCGACCGTTGCCACAGGTTACAGAGCATGCGCTCCACGCACTCCAAGGGGACCAACGTCCATCAACTGCAAAAAGAAGAAACTAAGCTGTTAATTAAAAACATATATATTAGATATTGTCAGTAAGGTAGGTGATGACTTCATTACTATACATGACTGAAAAACAACCAACCATATAAAGAGTAAACGTTAGTTTAAAGGCCTCAAGCGTTTTGTAACATAGTAAGGACACTAATCAGTCGTTTATTCATCTTGTATTCGCGTGTTTTAATCTTAGGTTGTAACAACTTCTTTCAGTGGGCAATCTAAATTTTGCTGGTTGAAGACATGCATCTGGACGTTGAGATAAATTATTATTAATACCTTTAACTCAAAAGATCTTATTCATCTTAAAACATATTGCTTAAATCTAAAAGTGTAGCAACTACTTTGATGTACAAAAGAAACAACATCTTCCAGGGCTCGACACTAACGATAGCAAACTAGTCATAGTCATAGACGTATAGCAATTCAGGTTTGGTTAATAGATTTTCTATTTCGAATAATCATTTTACATTTTCGTGTTTATAGTTTAGGTTAAATAAAATCGACTGAACAAGTTCCGTCTTTCTAAATTAAGGCATCTCAGAACTTCAACGCTTGGATAGTACAAAAAGAAACTTGGAAAGTAGCATCAGGCGCTGAAAAATGGGATTCATTTACGATGCTACACTTTGTTGATTAGATCTTCCGGGTGAAGTGATTTTACCGCTGGGACATAATATTGACCAAAAAAATAGAAATAAAGAATTTTACTTGTAAAAAGAAAACAATAAAAGAAATATGGCACTTAAAAAATGTCTTATCAGGCAATTACACAAACCTGGACAGGGTGTCGTTCTACACTCAGCGGATTCATATCGTTCTCCTGCGCAAGGCTTCCCACCAAAAGCAGGAGCGGGGTTGTCACATATGCGCCTGCGATGCACCTGGCCATCTCCACAAGTCACCGTGCATGCGCTCCAATTACCCCATTGTCCCCAGTTGCCATGAACTGATGAAGATAAACAAATGACATTCTTTGAATATTTAAAAGTCTATATAAATTCAATATAGAAGAACCTAGGCATTCGCTTTCTTAGTGCAACTCAAAATTAATCATCTTCCCTAAGATATTCAGAGTGATTTCCGTGGTTTTCAAAAATACAATACTTTTTAAGCAAAGATGCAAATTTTCATTGCAAAACTTCCACTAAATTTAGTTGGAAGGTATAGAACTACATATATTCATTTCAAAAAACTAAATTCAAAAAATCATCAAGTGTTCCTATTGTTTTTTTTTGTGAGTATTATCACAAGTATTACCGGCAGAACAAAAGTGTAAGAACCGCTTGGTCTGACATTCCAGTAAAAATTAGAAATTGCTACATGCTCAAAAACTTACACTAAATTTTCAGGGTGTTTGCTTACTGTCTGTAAAAGCTTTGATGTAACAATTAAAAATTACGTCTATAAATGCCGAAAATAAAGATCACTTTGAAATTCCGTTTACAGTTTCTCAAAAGGTCCAAAAGCTAATTATATCGTTCCTTTAAAACTTGGAAACAACCGACCTTCACAATCTTTCATCTTGCAGTCTTGTACTTCTGTGTCATCTCCAGCGAAGGAGCAAGTTTTACCATAGAAGGAAGGAAAAGGGTTAGAACAATTTCTCATACGGTATCTCTGCCCCTTGCCGCAGGTCTCAGTACATGGACTCCACACGCCCCAGTCAGTGTAGTTACCGTCCAGCGGTACCGCTGTGTAAATTAAAAGGTACCATTTTGTTTTTCTTAGGTTAAAGATAATAATTTACTGTACTGGGGCTGATCTTAGGGTTTATAGAAATGAGAGGGAGAATGGTTGAGATCAAAATCGGTTGAAAAGATCATCCTTGAGATTGTGGGAATATCCTAAACATTGTGAGAGTCCTCGATAAGGTGACCTCAAGCTTTTAAAATAATGCATGTTATTGATTCTTTCATGGCTTTAAACATTAGTATAAACAGAATAACCTTTGACGGGAACATTACAACCTACTTTTGACTGACTGCTTTTGCACTTAATTCCTTTTCATTGTTGGTGAATAATTTAATCCAGAACAGGGCTTTCTTTCATCGTGCATCATATCTTTCTTTTCGGAAGATAACTTATATAGCATTTTTTTCGTCAGAAACCGCTCGTGCTGAAATGTTTTTCATTTCAGTTTGGAACTCGGCTAAACCAACTAAGTACACCTTGCTTGGCCCCAGGGTCTTAGAGAATTATCGTCCTTATCTAAGTAGTTCTAAGGAGGAGTGATGTCGGTAACTGACTGCAATAACACATTGCTGTCTTTTTATCCAAATATCTAACCAACTATAACTACACCTGGGTTGGCCCCAGGGTCTTAGAGGATGATTGTTCAAATTTAAGTAGTCATAAAGAGTGATGTCGGTAACTAACTGAAATACCACCATTTCTACAATCTTAAGCTTGTAACACAATCAACATTTGCTAGCCGTCAAAGGCTGCAAACTGACAGCTGACAGTTTGTATGGAGGCCTTGTCCGCTCACGCGACATTTTGTCACATTAATTCGTTGAGGTGACTGCTAACAAAGCCTGGTTTTTAGCAACTGTATGCTAAAGTTATCCACTTAATATTTGGTTGGTTTTGATGAGATATGCAAAAAAACATTGGATTTTATTTGTACATATGCTGTCTTAATTTTTTAGAAAATTTAAAAACTGATGCCTTGAATAAAATTGACCGACTTAATGTGCTTTTCGAGAAATTATGTTTAAAGGTCGATAAATTTTAAGTTAGAAAACAAATCGGCCAGGACAATGGGAATGATGCTTTAGAGAGTGTGTAAAGCTAATCAGTTGTTTTGAGGCCTCTTTTCTGATACGTTTAGTAGACGATATAATTTTTCCAAAATATAACCATGAAATTTGCTACTAGCTTACAAATTAAGGATCAGATGCCAAATTATGTAAATTAGTATAAGTTCTTTTGCATAACTCATTAAATCTAAGCCAAAATTATTTTCAGCGTGCAGTTGCTAAAAACCATGTATTGATAGCTATCTCGTCAAAGGAACAATGTTACAGTGTCAAAAGGTCAAATATTTTAAGGGTTTTTTTAGTCACGTGAGAATGCAAAACCTCTATTAAGGAAAATTCTTTAAACAGAGAACGGTTACTGAATCGTAAAACCAAAAAAAATTCATTCTTACAAATGAAAAGTATTATCAATTGAGTATATATTAGAAGCTCAAGTTCAAATCTAAATAATAAAATAAACAAATAAATAAATAGATAAATATATAAATAAATAAATAAATACAATATTAATATAGCGCTTATCCTAAAGCTCTAAGCGATTTACAAATAAATACAGGTTTTAATAGTTTGAGGGTCTTAGAAAGTCCGCTTGAGCGGCTGACATGTTATGGCGCAAATTGGCAGCCGATAAGAAGTGCCCTCAGTTGAAGAGACAGACCATAACACCGGGATCACTACCCTACTCTTTGCGAGAAATGTGTGTGGGGTCTTTTAAGTCCCTCGACAGAGAGATCGAGAGACTGAGCCTACGGTTTAACGTCCTTATCCGAGAAGACGCGAAGGTCTAACCATTTGCAGATGTTAGAGCAAAGCCAGCACCATCTCTTCAATTATTTTAAAAGACCCTGAGTATTGGTCCTGCCGGGAATCGAACCCGAGCCTCCCGCACAGCAGACTGGTACCTTACCAACTGGGCTAACCAGGCCGCGGGCGTGGTTGCACAGTTGGGAAGATCGCTGCTTTCTAGTCACAAGGTCCTGGGTTCGATCTCTCGCTTTGCCGAGATAAGTTGAGTGTTTGTGCGACATTCTTTACTGCCGAGGCTAACTCAGCTTTCCATTCTCCCGAAGTATGTAAATGAATACCAGCATCAGCTGAGAACTAACCTCAGATCCGCTTAACACTATGTCAACCAGGGATTTTCCGGCGTGTTGTCATTCGAAACTGTAAACTTATCAAGAAAATTATCTAAAATTGTTTTTGTATCAATATCTTTACGATCTGTTATGTTTTTTATTAACTGAGAGGTAGATGTGAAAAAAGGAAGGAATAATTTTTTTAGACTCTTTACTGAGCAAAAAAACAATGGAGTTGACATTGATAGAATCGAACTGAAAACAGTTGCACAGGCAGTCCCAGTTATCTTTGTATATGAACTGCCTAGTAAATTGTGAAAATTCAAATAGTAAAAATAAATTTCCAGCAACTAAGTTATGTGTTTATTGTCAGTGCGTTTCAGCCAAACGCACTCCACCTATTTAACAATTAGACCTCGAGGACGATTGGACTACAACTCCTTAGCCCATGTGGCCGCAGGGTGAATGTGCTATATTCAAACTCAGGCTCGTAGTCCATGAGGCCGAGATGTAATTGTTTTAGTATAAACCTACTATTCGGTCAAAAACGGATGTACAAATTAGAATATTGATGAAATCCTCTGATATTATATCAAAACGAAGCTCATTACTATTTTGATCCTCAAGTAGAGTAGCCAATCAGAATGCAGGATGCGTTAGTAGGTTTATACTAAAATATATTATTACTTCTAGGTCTAAAACCTATTTAAACAAGCTCTCTACCTTTTTGGATAGACAAACACGCGAAATCTGCGGTAAATGTCTTTTATAATTTGTCCATTTGTTAATAAATTGCTCCGTTGAAATTTTCTTGTAGGAACCGTTCTGTTCCACTTGGTCCAATAGGAACCGTGCCGGCAGCTAGCCACCGATAAAACACCGCTCTGGAAGACTGCATCACCTTCATTCTTCAACCAGTACTCTTCAAACCTTTAGAACAATTCCCCGCTGGTCGTGGATTTTATTTTAAGCTGAGCTTATACAAACTTTCGGTGATATGGAACGATGCAAGTGCAGTTCCTCCTCTATCCTTAAAGAATCGGAAGTTCTTATAAAAACGGTTCTTATAGAAAAAAGAGTGTAATGAAGTTTCACACCAAGAACAAAAAATCCTAACCGTGACCGTGCACACAACATGAAACAAAGAAACACTGAATTTTTTTTTGCACAAGGTACAAAGGTACAAAAAAGGCTTTATTGGCATTTTACAATTATTGTATATTGCCAGAGCTATCATAACATCATTTTTGTAGTTTGCTAAGTTTACTAAGCAGTCCACTTTACTAACTTTGGTTTGTTGAAAACTATGGCGTAAGTTTCTGCTGCAATTAAAACACAATAGGAAACGGCCACTTAACTTTGTAGTTGTTTTTAACTTTGTTAATTTATACCAAAAACATTGCTGAATTGGTGTTTTTGAAATACATCTGTGCCAAATACCAGTGCCAAAGATGATTATTTACAGATGAAATACATCTGAAAGCATTCGTTGTTCATAAACTGAAATTTAAAAGTGTGTATCATAAATTAATGCTGTAAATAGCGAGTGAATGAAAAAGGACATATATACCTCAAGAGTTTTTATCTTCAACAAATTTTAATATATGTATAGAGAAAGTGTTTTTAAACTATTGAAAAGCAAAGTTTTTTTGCACAACCGTTATAAAAACCGCATGCATGTTCCGCTTCATCGCTTTCGCCTTTTTGCTATTAGTTAACAATGGTGTCACAATTAGGAAAATAAACAAATATATATTGTCGATTTTATTCTTATTTCCATACACTAAAAGGTTTTTAACTGAAATCTTGTAACTGTTTTGCTGCATTCTCAGACTTCTATGAAGGAGTTTTCTGTGTGTGAAACAAAAGTCACAAGGCTGAAATTCAAATTTTAAAAACCTAAGTAACAAAAACAAAACTAATCTATAGGATTGAAGTTGTTCACGTAATTGTCTTACATAACATATTTCTCTCCATTTCATTTGTCACCGAGTGTATTTTCATAAAGTGGCATGTGCCAAAAGTAAAACTATTAGAATATATATTCGACATTCAGTGAAGGGAAACAGGTGCACATATTAATTGCGCTTTCATAACGGGGCAAGGTTCTATTTCGTTCAGAAAGTATTACACGTCCCGAAATTACCAATTAAACGTACGTAACTACCAACAGCTATAGAACCCTTTAATCGATTTTGAAGTCACTTCTTACTAGAAATGTAAATCGTTTACAATTTAATCGTTTTTGCTTCAAAAAATGTTTTTGAGTTGATAACGGTTTCGGCATTATGTATATAGGGGATATTACACGGTGGCGCGAACATGTGAAGTTTATCTTCAAATGGAAAAAATATTTCACAAGTGAGTGAAATCTTTTTTCCACGAGAAGATAAACTTCACATGTTATTACATAGATATGAGTGTTTCGAAAATAAAAAACAACAGACGAAAATGATTTCCAAAAGTGTCTTTACTTTGCGGGAAAAACAAAGGAGTGACGTAAGCGATATCTTCACTAAATCATGTCACTCATATCCCGGATGTACTTTCATATGAAATCTACGAGTGACATATTTTACAGTAAAACACTCATATCTATGTAATAAATAGTAATACAAACGATTTAATAGCTCATTCAGAAGAGTACGTAGAAATTTGTAACGAGCAAATCCTGCTGTTAGAAAGACCGCATTTCAGCAATTACTCGAGATTTTAAAATTGATATTCGACTTATTCTTAACTGAAAATTTAGCATTGTAGAACCGATGTGTGTCAATCGTGTGAAATTATTTTGCTAAGAAAGATGAATAGTCAAATAAAATATATTTTAACATATACATTTAGTACATGCGTGGTTGAATACGTCACCTTAATTTTAGACCTTCTTTGCATTATTTTTTCGGGGTGCAGTGGATAACATGTTTTACTCCAACTTGTCTGCATGTATTTTTTTAGACATTGAAGCAATGCGCGATATTTGTTTTTGACACTGATCGTAAAGTTTTCCAACCTCGTACCCAAGGCTGTTGTGGGTCGGATCCCTTTTCAAAAAAAGCATTGGGAACGACGTTGCAAAGCTTCGCATAGTTTAACTACAGTTCCACTAAAGGTGACAGTATCTTTGGAGTATCGATTTTGACGAAATTCAAGTATTACACAAGCGATTACCAAGAAAATTATCGCACCCATGCTTTTTTCTCTCAGCTTCGTCATGTTTGGTCCGGATAAATAAAATTTACAGATGAACGCAGAAGCAACATGCGTGAGACATGCGAAGGTAAGGAGTAGTATATGAAATATTATACAGTTACAAGGAAACATCTGTTTTGTTTCCCCGAGAATCTTGAAACATTGCTAGATTTCATGAATAGAAAACAGATGTTTCCCGAGTTGTTCATCAAGTGTTTCGTTACATAGCATAAACAAAATAAACCACAATTAATAAAACTGACAAAACAAATTTTTTACAAGAATCAGAGTGGAGATAAAAACGTACAGCAGTCCCTGTGACGTGGAGCGTGTGTTTGGAAGTCCTTTCTCTAAGATGATCAGAGCGTTTCTTTGGGGGAACCTCTTGGTTTTGAATGAAAACAGAAGTCAAAATTATAGCACGCCACCAATTTTCTTGTCCAATGGATCGTGTTTCAGAGGGCCCAAGTACAGATTTATTTTTAAAACAAATGTTTTTTAAGTGATTGGTTCCCAACTTATATATTTACTATTAGTATAAACCTACTAGTGGACTAACGCAAATCCTGATTGGCTACGCTACTAGTGGTCTAATAGTAATAGTCATCGAGTAGCGAAAAGATGGCGGATCAAAGTAGTAACGAGCCCTGTTTATGACCTGTTTTGCCTATAAGATCAGGATTTTATCGATAATTCAATTTGTACATCCTTTTTTGACGGATTAGTAGGTTTATACTAAAACAATTAGACCTCTCGGCCTCATGGACTACGAGTTTGAATAGTCCATGAGGCCGAACTAGTTACTCGTAGTCCATTCGTCCTCGAGGTCTAATTGTTAAATATTGTTGTTTCAAAAGAAAGTTGGTTGAAGGTTTGAAACATAAAGACATAAATTGCCTGAATTTTTGAAAGAGAAGGACTCTCAAGTTACAGCGCAAACGGTTGATTACGGTCTGAAATATACGAGGTTATCTAAGAGCAGAAGCTAATAAATATATAAAGACAGATTTGGCAAATGTAACTGTAACGTCAATATGCTGAACGAAGTCAAGTACAGCAAAACTGGAACATTTTTATATGTTAACATAGATTTAGCGTATATTTATCATACAAAACATAAGCATTATTAAGTTTGACTAAATTTAGAGAACTGAATCTGCTCGTCAACTTATTGTTTTTATTTTACTGTTGGCGATATAAAAAACTGCATAACTCGGAGGCTACTCGTCAGCAAGCCCGAGAGTAAAATCCTATCATCAATGGGGAAAATTGATGAAGCGCCTCCGAGCTGGAAAACAATCACGAAACTTCTAAATATCTGAAACAGATTTTTTTTTTCCAGGCTTTGAAATGTGCTCGATTTTTTATGGTATTTACCCAATTTCCCCCCAAACATTTAATGATCCGTCCCTAACTCCAGGTCTATTTCCCGCCTTTTTACGAATACGTTTATGAAATTTCCCGCCTTGTTCTACGCGCGCGCTTTGCATACGTAATGTTAAAAATTTGTAATTCAAAATTACTTGAGAACAAGCAAGCGCTACCAGTTGAAGTTGTGCCTTTCGAAAAAGAAAAACATCAAAGGTAGGTTTTATTAGAACAAGTTAAAATTCAATGTTAAGTCAGCAACGTAATAGTGTTAACAATTATTTAACTCAAAGCTATAATTCACTGACATAACATTTTAGCTGGTTGAATGAAAATAATACGCAACATTGCCAACATGGCAACAACACGTTTCTGTGTGAAGAAATTAAACGGCAACTTAAGAAAACTAGTATTAACATTTCACTCCAGTTCTGGAAAGCCATGTATTGGGAGTGACAATAGCCAACTAAAACAACTTTAAATTTTCATTTTTTTGAGAAAAATAAAGAGTTACAATAATTTACAAAAAACGATGTTGTATAAATATTAATGCCACAAACGGTTTTAATCTCGCCGCCATTATACTTTTCTAAAAAGTGAACGTGGATTAAAATTCTTCTACCGTCGCTAACTATAAAGCTCTCTATTTTATTGAAACTACTCTTTAACAGGAAACTTTGGCCCTTTTAATTTGCTGTGTTATTAACATTATACAACACAATTTATAAGTTCAAATACTTTGTCGGTGCAACAATGGTACGCGCCAATATGGAAATTTTACTCAAATTAAAAGCCAAAGGACCAAAGTCAAAGACTCGTGCAGAGTAATCCACGTTCAAGGTTTGTGAAAATATTACAACCGAGCGAGCGAGTTCGCGTTTTTACAGCTTCACTTCCTCCATAGCGCCAGTCATTAAAATGACAATGGTGTCAAGGAGCCGACGAGAGAATCTCGACTTCCAGCTCCTTGCAGCATTTGGATTTCGTCCTTGTTTTTTGAAACAATATTCGGTTTACCGCCATTTCGTTTTTATTTTCAAAATGTGTTCATAGCCCGCCATTTGACGACTGGTTTCTTACTTCATCATTCAAAATAATGTCGTATCTGGCTAATTAATTGTAGTACCACATTTTTCCTTGTAAGCGAAATCATGTATGCATATATATTACACATAAAAAAATTTAAAGTTTTGGTTCGAAAGAGGTTTATTCGTTATGGGCTAACATTTGTGCCACAAGTAGCGAAACTTATGCATGCATAATTAAACTGAATTTTTTTGCATACTACTTTAATAAAACCTTGTAATAGTTATACATTTTAACAGAACATTTAAACGGCCATAATTCTTATAAAAGAAAGTTCGCTTCTGATTGGAAGTAATGTTTTTCTCACAAGCGAAAAAAAATTTGATTGTGATGAACTAAGAAAAATGACAATCTTGGACTAAGCATACCAGAACAATGCAAAAATTAACTGTACAAGAATACAATTTCATTCTCAAAAATTACAATTATGTCTTTTATAACTTTTATGATTTAAATATTAAATCAACAGCGATGTTTATAGTTTAATTATGCGGAATGTTGGTGAAAAGATTTTCATCATCAAAATAGATAAGAATCTTATTTTGTTCAGCGGACAAAGCTTTTGTTTCTTCTTTTTGTCAAATAAAATAAATTCTTGGTTTCTCATCAGCGCCCGCATTGCAAAAAAGCCGCCGCGTCAATTTTATTTTACTACAAATAAATAATACTAAGCCTATGAGAAAATTACAATGGCAACATTCACCTCGTTGTAATTGCAAATTCAGTATATTTGATATTCAAGAACTGGGCAATATATATGTATAGAAAGTAAATATTAATAGAGTTGCTGTTTTTTAATTTGCAATGGTATTTTACTATCCCACACATGCTTGTTAATGTAACTGGCGAATCTCCTTAAAAAAAAAGCATGGCTCATTTTCTTTTTAGAAAAATTCTGATGAGAAACTGGGAATTTATTTTATTTGGCTTTAGCGATTTCTATTTAGCACTCGCCGGATTTATTCTATCAGGCGATAGAAATTGAAAGCTCGTATTCTAATTGTTAAATAGCTAGGATTTTATTACTATACACCATTCTGCAATGCTAGCATAAAATAACACAGGGATTTCTTTGAACAACATTAAAATAAAATAAAGACAATTGTCATTGTACTGTTTTAATCAGTCTCCTTAAAAAGATTTTATTACACAATCAAAAACTCGTACTTCACAGACTTCTGGCAAATCTAAAACTTAAACATTATTCAAATTACACAACTAAATAATCGTAAATTAAAATTCGTAATCAAGAACCATCATTAAAACCTATCTCATTGCATCAGAGTTGCACCAGCATTCTAAATTCTCTTATAACAACTAGTCTACTTGATATAACTATTTCTTTTAGTTTTATTCTAACCACACTTTTATTTCTTGAAGGGTTTTATTTAAAGCAATAAAATTAGGACAACGCGTCCCGATACTCTTTTGCTGCATAGCAGCGACTTGGTTTCTTCCAATTGACCCAGTGCATATTTCGTCAAACTGCACTGGAGGGAAACTTGTTACACAAGAAAAGTAGATCAATCAGGGCTGGCGGAAGACCATTTCCGTACAAAAAAAGAGTTCGTAGCTTTCAGTTTAATTTTCTGGATTTGCGCCATCTAGTTTGAGCTGAACAGTGTTTTTAATTCTTTTTTTTTTTTTCAATACTACAGGAAATCGAACTCAAAGCAAAATATCCTTAAGCAATAAATACACTCAAACTAAAGCTACCATAAGTAGAAAAAAGTTGAAGAAAACAAAAAAAGACAAATAGAAACCTCTAAAGCATCGGAGTTAGCAAGCATTATTGAGAATGTTCACACCAATTATGATAAAAGTTAACGCCAAGAACCGACGATTTTTCCAGTGCTTTATCAAAATAATTTTCTACATACCAAAAAAATTCAAACTCTTTTTCGCATTTCTTTGCATAATCTAGATAGTCAGTCAACGCAAAATAAGAAATATCTCAAAATGAGAAAAAAGCACAATATAATTGCACGAGAGTATTTCAAAACCAACGAGTTAACTTTACTTTGTTTTTTATATACAGGCAAATTTCCCAAAGGCTGTAAAACACAGTTTTTTTTCATTTAGGG
>JAOBAY020017325.1:0-14855 GCA_025331085.2 Zoanthus sociatus | reverse complement strand
AGATTTGGCGCTTCTGATGACGTCATAATGACGTCACACGCTAATTAAAATTTATTAATGAGATTGTCTTGTGATTAGCTATCACTGTACCAAAATTGGTTCAAATACGTTCAGTAAAACCAAAGTTATAGAGGGGGGGCGGATTCTGCCCCCCCCCCTTCCCCTTCCCGTGACCAGCCAGCCTCAAAAAGCCCGTGTAAGATAGGGTTAATTGCCGATACCTAAAGCTACGTACACACGGTACCGGACGAATTTTCGACCGGTTGAAATTTCGTCTGGTTAGGGTTTCCGTTCACACAGAACCACCCTAACGGTACGAAAATTTATACGCCTCGCCTTTCGAAAATTTGAACGCCAAAATCGGGGACGAGTTTTCAGCTGGCACGGTCAATAATTTAACCTACGCGGTGTCAACACTTTGACCGTCTAAATTTTCTTACCCCTTCCGCTTCGTCTTTCAGAATCTACGGCTTTTCTATACCCAAACTTTATTCTCTTCAAATATGCAATTATCCTCTGTTTGGTGAATACACTAGTACTTTTGCTGTGGGAAAATTGGTCTGGGTCGACTTCATTGTTTGTTGGATATCTTTCAGTGAAAAATTCTAGTAAATCCTCTCCAGTTTTATATGACGAAGCATGGAGCAGTAGGGTCGTTTTTTCATCAGTCCAAGTGAAATATTTGTCGCTATCCAATGTTGAATCTTTACCGTTATCGCTACCGTTGTTGGCCTTTCTCTTTCTAGACGCCATTTTGGATTTGTTAAAGTAGCGCTCTGCGCATGGGCAGATGGTTAAACCACTGAAAAAGGTTAAAATTTAATCGGTTAGTCAGTTCCGTGTGAACAGAACGAAAATATTGCACGGTTCCGTGTGAACAAAATGTCCGGTCAAATTTTTCAACCGGTCGAAAATTCGTCTGGTATCGAATGAACGTAGCCTAAGAAATAACGCTTGTTCTCCGCGCCTTCATAACGTAGTCTAACCTAGGCAAACGTTGTGGAGAATGCGATAGCAGATCAGTTAGAAACCCTAGGCGCAGTCGAGCATGTTCACCTGCTTGAGAATTCTCAGACCTTTCGGAGGTTTTCTCCAGGCTATGAAGGCGCACGGAAAGCATGATTTATTTAATTTAAAAGAGACTGAGACCATTATACACGAACCGCATTTGTATAGTTTTATTTTTTTAATAAAACTTTAAATTCTTACAACTTGACACACTTTTTGACCAATCAAAACGCACTTATCAAATTTAATAAAATCTTATCAAGAAGAACTTAAACTCAGCTTCTTATTTGAGCCTGTAATTTGTAATTTCGAGGTTAGGCAAAGTCATTTACTGAAGCTTACGCTTCAAGAGTTTGTGATCATGTCGGGCTTGAATGTTTATCAATTGGCCACGAAACAAGAAACGTTAGCTGAAGGATGATTATATAGCAGACATACATTAAACGTCAACAAACAGTCGAAAACCTTTTGTTTGAATTTTGTATGTTTTCTTTGTTAAATGTAAGTGCATAATAAATATACAAATTATGGAAACAACTTAATTCTTTGCAAACCATTCAACTGCCTAGTGGCCATGGAGCAGGAGCTTTGCTCTGATTTCTATAATGTTAAGCGGATAAGAGTCTTTGATTATCTCTGGATGGGCCATAAATTCATCTAAGGTTAGCTCCAAGCAGACACTGGTAGTTATTTATCTACCAAGGGAAGATGGGAAGCTGAGTTAGTTTAGGTGGAAAAGAGCGTTACACAAATATTCAAATCTCAGCAGAGCCGTGAATCGAATTTGTTACCTTACGGTTGAAAGGCAGATATCTTACTAACTGCATCAACTACTCCGAAGTGCCAACTGCTGTGGTACTCAATCGCTTTTTGCACACGTTTTACTGGAATTTATGGATCCACTTTACTGAACTGACTGATTTACCTGTTAAGACTTCATTGCTTTGTCGGTAAGATTCCTAAACCAGTTCTGCAGAATCACGTACGTGAAACAAGATTTCAAGGTTTTTCTCTGCAGTTCACACGGATTAAAGGGATATGAAGGGTCGGAAGCGTCAAAGTAATCTTTAGTTGTAGGATAAGCACGAAGCCAGATGTGGAAGGTACATGGTCAGTGTTAGATTTGAAACTGGGACAACCAAATCAAATCAACACCTTAACAGCTACCCAGAAAAATGGAAAGCTGAGTTCGATTATGAGGAAAAAGATGTCGCATGAAGTGGTCAAAAGACAGAGATCTTACCAACTGCGCCAACCATAATCTCCCATTAAGAAATTAAACAATATAAATGCCGTCGCAGAGTAGCCGTTAAGTGTCCGAAAGACATTGCAAATTAGATTCTAGTGGACAGGAACCCAGTTACAAAATGTACTCGGGATCCTTACGCACCACTTAGCTGACGTACACCAAGATCCTTTACGGACCACTTCTCTGACGTCGACCAGGATCCCTTACTTCGCTGACGTCAACCGGTTCCCTTACGCACCACTTCGCTGACGTCAACCAAGATCCTTTACGGACCACTTCTCTGACGTTAACCAGGATCCCTTACGTACCACTTCGCTGACGTCAACCAGAATCCATAACGCACCATTTTGCTGATGTCCACCAGGTCAAAACTATTTGGTCGTTCTTAACTTTTCTGCTTAAGAAAAGGTTGGTCGAGGTCCAAAAGGCCGAATCTGTTGTCCATGAATGCTAAAACTCAGGCTCACTAATATTTACGGTAGATTTAAGGGACAATGCTCGCTACCAACGCGGTCATGGTGCACGTTTTGGAGGCTTCAATTTAGCTACTAGCAGGCATGCGCTATATATATACTTCATGTTTAACTCTCCAGCTTCGTAGCACAGATATTACGCTTTCCCCATACCGTATTGTCCCCATACCGTATTGTTTGTACATTACGCTTTCCCCATACCGTATTGTTTGGACATTACGCTTTCCCCATACCGTATTGTTTGGACATTACGCTTACCCCATACCGTATTGTTTGAACATGATGCTTTCCCCATACCGTATTGTCCCCATACCGTATTGTTTGGACATTACGCTTTCCCCATACCGTATTGTTTGGATCCCCGTACCGTATTGTTTGGCTAGTAGTGAAAATAATAATAGAAATAATTTAATAATGGACTATAAGAATGAAAGTTTTATGCTTGTGTGCATATCTTGTGTGCTTAACGTAGGTTATTTACAACGGATGTGGAGATCTTCTTCAATTTTCAGATCGTTTAAATTTTTTTATGCTTAATCAGTGTCAAACCGAATGTTATTTTGATGACATCTTTGTAAATCTCCCCGGCAAAATTGGTAAGCATCTGTCTATTTAATGAGCGAAAATCCCTGCTTTAGCTTTTAAATTACAATTGTATTTGTGTTCTCTCTAAAGGCTCATTGCTTGTTACATTTGAGGAGTACAAAGGGACACAGCCTTGTGTTGCTGATTTCTACTGCAATAAATGCCGCAGAAGATGGACCAATGGCCCTGCTTGGTTGGACGTGAAACAGTCTTGTCGTCGCCATAAGAACAAACTGTGTGAACCTTTCAAACACAGACCTTTTGCCTCCAGTTCTAATTCTAATAATTCCTTAACATCACAAGAAAAACTGGAGCGCAAACAAGAACATATGAGCCATTGCGAAAAGTGCCAGAAAAACAGAAGTTACTGTGGACGAAACTGATTTCGACTGGCTGAGATCAGATTCTCATTATTTCAAGGGAGTTGAAGAAACTAGTGTAAACCATTACAAGCTTAGTGTGCCATGGATACGGCGCTTGTTTCCGGATTTCGAAGCGTTAAAGCAATAATTCACTTTTTATTGTTTTAAGATATATATGTTATCAGTGTGATTATGCCGACAAAGTTTGAAAGTTGATAGTAGCTTTTGAGAAATTGCTTTCCGAATTTGCCAAAAAACATGCCTCAAATGCTTGAATCTCATGGGCTCAGAAACTGAAAGCGTTTATCCTCTTAGGGCAACCGTAACGTTATTGTGTGAAGGAAAACGCTCTAACGATACCACAACAAAACTTTATATCCATTGCTTTTTGCAACTTTTCATACAAGTCTTGTTTATTAACTCAAAATCTACTGCAGATTTGCTATGGTTTCGCCAGTAAAAGACAACTCCTACATAGACGTCACTCAAGCATAATGGGAGGAACCGCTTTTGGCTTCCAGGACTGGCTAGAAGGCTCAGATTTTAGCTGCTGCGTTAACCAAGCTTCTGTATTTCTCGGTAAAGAGAACAAGGAAAGCATTCAGTGCATAGAAAAGAAAACAAATTCTCGGAGGACACAAGTGACTAAGTTATGAACAGTAGGATTTATCAACAAAAAGATGTGTGGTTTTCCATTTTCAAAACATTTTTAACTTTTGATTTCAGTTTGTGCTAAATTTTACACTATTCATATTTAAAGATGCAGTAATGTTTTTAAAAAACTTTTTTTTTCATTTTTAACGACAAGACTAGATCAAAGAAGCAGACATTGTCATGATCACAAGGGTACCTCCTACAGTTGTATTCCAAAAACATTCTTATTTCCATCATTTTGATATAGTAGCGGTGATTGTACGAAAAGATTTCTGATGGGAGCAACGTCGATGTGCTAAATATTGAGCAATGTCCCCAATCGGAAGACTAGGTTCTAGTTTGAGATAACTTGATTTCCATGTCATTAAAAATATAACACCTGCTTACCCATGACTTAGAGAGAGCCGCCACATTTTAGCCCGCAATTAGCAAAATTGTAACCGCTGACGTATTGGACTGTACTTTATGCATCCTAAAGTGATATTCGTCATTATTTACCAATCTAACATTTCATTCACTTCTTCGCTGTCAAAATTTCCTTATATTGTGTTTTATGAAACGTACCTCGCCATGATTGGCTTTTTTGTGAAAGCAAACAAACTATACAACTATGGAGTCATCTACAGTAGAAAACAAAGAATATACAGGTTATTCTTGAGTAAAACCAACAAAAGCGAGAAGAAATGAAAGATGTGCATGCTAGGTAGTGGACCCGACTGAAAATTTCAACCGTTTTGCAGATGACTCAGCCTTTACGGCGTACTTTCTATCACTAAAAATCATCAGACAGTAAAAATCAGTAGGTTTTGAGAGTATAGTGGGTTGCTTTTCTCATTTCAAATACCTTCTAGTTTTATATTACTTGCAGGAAAATGTTGCACATTGGATTTAGCTTGCAGCACCTCATTTTCTATAAGAAATTTTTTGTTTAGTAATTTACTGACGTGAAATGATGCTTTCAACAAATCAGTTTTCCTAGTTTTAGCAAAAGTTCAGAACTCGACAAACTTTAAATATTTCTAAACGCTTTCTGCCAGTCATGGGTAACATAGAATAACATCGTTTTTAATAAGGAAATTTTTACAAAATCTTGATTTGTTTCCCATATATCGTCGCCAGCACTTTCCCAGACAGACAAAAGAAAAACAAACCGAAAGGGGCAGTGACCTCGCATATCGATCAACAAAATTAAACAAGATTTCTGATTGGCTGAAGTGGGATTTGGGTACGTTTTATATTCCTTTTCATTGGTTGAAACGATCTGATAATGACGTAAGTCGGTACACGAGAAGGGGTCTTTTGAAATAATCTTATCGCGATTAGTTGCACGGAATGCTGGTTCCTTTGTTGAATATTGTTTGAAAGACATCAACGCCAATGCCCCTTGATAGAATATTAAATACTATCTGTATAGAATCTCCATGTCCTTAATAATATAACATTTTCTAACTCATGACTTAGAGAGAGAGACGCAATTTTTGGCCCCGCGATCTAACAAGATTGTTACTGCCTGGCGTTGCAACGTTAAAATGTTAAGTTCAATTATTTTTGAGGAAATATAAACGTTTTCTGAAGGTTATTTTTAAACAATTATAGCTTTATACAAGTAAAAAATGTCTTTATTTAATAGTTTCAATAAAAATCCAGCAATAAACAAAATGCGAACTTTCATTTTGACGTTGTGACGTCGTTAACAGTTCTGAGCCCGCGATCAAGTTCAATATGGTTCCCTACTGAAGGGCAAATGTTTTTGTGATATATTGTTTTTATATTATTAAATTTTATAGATAGCGAATCGCTCTAAGTATACCTTTTCGAAATGTCGAATATATGCACTTGAACGTATAAAAATATAATCTTCCATTTCTTTTAAGTATTTTATGTTTTAGAAAAAGCTGAAATAAAACAGACAGTTACCGATATTATAGCCTCGGAAACCATTGTTTTTGCCCTTTTCAAAGTTGATAGCATAGTTAGTGTGAAAAAAGGAACTAAAAAGTTCCAAAAAGGACAAAACAGCTGTCTACTGTTGAAGTTGCTGGCTTAATCCAAGCTGTTAGTCATATTGGTTCACTGACAAATTAATTTCACTGACGTAGTTTCATCATTTAGTGTGATTGCCGTGTATCATTTGAATGAATTTTAAACATTTCGGAGTATTGTTGGTGGTACCGCCAAGCAGTGTATTGGTAGAAGATCACAAAATGATTGACAATACGTAGTGGAATTCTTAGTTTTAGAAGAGCGATAGATATGTAAGAACACATCCAAAAAATAAAATACGGTACTATTCTGTTACGGCTTTACTGAGTGAGTTTGTGGGTACAACAACAGAGCAACCTCTTATTTTACAAATAAAAGCTTAGAGTTGGTATAAACCCATCTAAAAAACTAGGGGTAGAGTGGCAAACAATGTTGGTGTAAAGCCATGTCTTAGAAAAGTAGGAGTAGAATGGCAAACAATGTTGGTGTAAAGCCATCTCCTAGAAAACTAGGGGTATAGAATGGCAAACGGTGTTGGTATAAACCCATCTCCTAGAAAACTAGGGGTAGAATGGCAAACAGTGTTGGTATAAACCCATCTCCTAGAAAACTAGTGGTAGAATGGCAAACAATGTTGGTATAAACCCATCTCCATAGTCGTCTATGTGTTTACCGGCACAATAAACCACCCGGCATGCTGTGAGATTCCGCCTAAAAAGCTGTAAATCCCGAGCCAAAAGCAAGGGGCTTGCAAACTTTTCTAGTGTTCTCCAAATATCCGCAAAGTATTTTATGACGCTACACCAATAGAAATGCATGTTGTAGTGCTTTTATCAAATAATTTTAATTATTTTTTTGCGTTTTAGCTTTGGTTTACTGTCACAATAAAACACTATAGTTTGACCAATCACAGCGCGCACGATTTGAACCGATTCTCACAGCAATATATTTTTTAATTATTTTGATAAAATGGGAAGTTTAGGTTCCAAAATGTTTGGTTGATAATAATTTGAAATCGTCATTCAGTTGGTTCCACAGGTATTATAGTTTTAAAAAGGTCCCTTTAAGTCAACTATATATAGATTGTACGTAAACTCATGCATTTATATTTTCAAGTGACCTTCAGTTTTTTTCAGTTATAATCATTGTCCGATTTTATGAGCGGCTTGATTTGTTTTTAACCAAATATGACGTCATTACCAACCATAATATTTTTGTCCTTTTCGCGGAATCCTAGGAAAATTTCTGCTTCAAGGCAAACGTGTTTATGAGATATTAAGACTTCCTGTTGTCGAATGTTATCATTACATTGAAATATGTATCTGGAGAATCTATCATAGTTATTGTTGGGAGAAGATTAGCAACGGAACTCATTGTAAGTTTGGATCTCGAGGCCATTGCAAAGGTGCTTTTATGTCAACAAGTGGCCTAAAACAAAACGGTAAAAAAATGACAAGACAGTCGCAATCATAAACTTTTTAAAAACCATTTATGAAAAAGAAACACTTTCCGTTTCTTTAACAAGCTTCTAAAATATGCTCAAATATTTCAAGTTTGTCAATTTGTTAAAATGGCCTTAATTAACTGAAGCGCATATTCGTCTCGTGGTTTTTTTGCGTCACGACCATGCGCGGTGCTAGTCATTCGGGTGCGTCGGCTTTTGTTTCGTTAGCTTTGTGCCAATTATACTTCCTTGACTTGCGGAATGCGAGTATTACGACCGACTATACGTGCCATTGTTTACGAAGAGCACTGAGGCTCGGAATCACAATCAATCCTAAATCGATTTCCAGTTTTCACTTTCTTATACTTGATTAAATTGCGTATGGAACTGCAAAGACCCTTTCGTAAGGTCAGAAGTGAAAGTTCCAAACATCAATAAAGGGGCGTGTTTGACAAACACGCTCTTACGTATTTGTTGAAAGAACAAAAATAGAAAATGATACGGCTTCAATCACATTTTCTGGGGTTACAGGCTATAAATGGAATTACTACTTGAAATGACTTTGTCAGTTTGTGGAAGTCCAGTGGAGAAATAGGAGCGGCTAATAATTTTGTTACAAACATCTCTTGGTATGTTTATAGATCAAATGTTGTCTGTCCTTTTGCTTTGCGCAATTTTGCAAATAAGTTTTACCCTCACAACAACTCAGAATGCAGAAGAAGACTTTGATGAAATTGCATCGGGTTAGTATTGCTTTCCGTTTGAAATTGGGTTTAGCAAGTTTAATTTGTAGTTTACCATCTAGTTTGTTTTTTAACTGACAAAAACATTCAAATTACGATAGCAGTGAATAAAAACACTCTCTTTTATTTCTTTTATGAAAGTAAGCAAGTTTAAAACAATCTTTTCCGCTTTTCGTCTTGAAACAAAATTTCCGTACAGTTTTCCATGTGTAGGCGTGCAGCGGATTATTTGATGATATTCAACTTTGAATCTTTGGAGTTCATAATGTAGGTAGAAATTATCAGTCTACTCGCGACTATTTCTATAATGCCCCTGTCGGATATTGAGGACACTAAACCGTGGGTCCAGTCTCTGTTTTCTATATCTGGGGACTTGAGGGGACTCTCTACCCTAAATTTTGGTGGATAGTGAAGGAGTTGAAAGAAGTGTTTGAGTTAGAAGAATTTTGAGGACGATCGCCAAACCGTCCCTCATGACCATGCGAACATGCAACTTCGTTAGGGGACGGTTTGGCGGTATTCTATCAAATATCAACTCCAAAATTAATTTTCAAACTTCACTAAAATTCCACCTAACTATGTTTACAAAACCTTTCTGCTCCCTCAAATCTCATTCGAAAAATCTCAAAATATTCAGGAGGCTACTTTTTATTCAATCTGTGATGTGATTTTCGGATTTTTTATATTTCAAAATAATAACGGAGATATCATCAAAAATATCATTAAAGTAGCGAAAATTTGGTTTTAGGTTAAAGAATGGCCTTAAAAGAACTCATGCACTTGTCAACAAGAGCAACGTAGTATTCCCGTGCTGCGGTCTGTCTTAAATCGAGGGCAATTCTTAATGTTTCAGATATGTGAGCCGCTGTTTCGGACTATGTGTGACCGTAGAATAGCGCTTATTAGAGCTTTGGATAAGCGCTTTTAAATTAAGATAATATTATCATTATAAAAAGTCAGTTATAGAAGAAATATTTCCGGCTGTTTCGAAACGAAACAGTAAAATGAATTGCGTCTCAGTAAAATGAATTGTGCCTTACAAAACAAACTTTACTGGATCTTAATTTACGTTGGCATGCAATGTAAAAACACAGAAGCACCGTTTCAATTTATCATTATATCTACTAGTGATACACGTATTCATGTAATATAAAAAGTTCCTCAGAGAATCAGCATTGTTTTTCAATGCTTTGTCGTTTTGTTTTGATTTTTCATCATTTCAAACCGCTCACAAAAAATAAGAACAAATTGAATCTGAAACAACAAAAAAATTAAGAACGATGAGCCGCAACAGAATATACTGATTCTTGTATAAAAACCGTGCATGTGCCATGTCAAAAGATTCAGCACCATGCATGGATGCAAACTCAAGTTTTGTTATTCAGACGAAACCGGCGAATATATCCTCCTTGACAAATGCAGACCAAATTTTTGTAATCAGGTTGAAGATCACTTATGGCTGAGATCCCTAAAACTGATTTAAAAACTAGTTCAGCTTCGTCTCCAACAAGACATTAATGCTTTAAAAAAGTGTCGATGGCAAGAAAGCTTTTGAAAGAACACAATTAACTTGTCTAAATTAGCGTTTGAAATTAAAGTTTGGAGTTACATCAAAGCAACGAAAACGGTATTCGGCATCAATTTTTTTTCCGCGTTTTTTTTTTGACGCAATAAATGATAACAATTGGTTATGAAAACCAGCTGAAACTACGATTAGCAAGGGATACATGCACATTTTTTAAGAACTAGTAAAATTTTGCCGTCGGGCTCAATGTTTTAATTTTTTCAGCAATGTGAAGCCCAAAATGCTCTTATCCTGTCTTAAGCTGCCGTACCTTTTTTAAAAAACAGAGAAATTTTAATTTAAAAATGGTTAACTGTGCGGAGGGATTGACTACAACGCTCTTGGTTGTTCTTGTATGCTTGTTTTTTTTGTGATTGCATGAGGCAGAATAAATCTCCATGCAGTATATTTTTTGTTATTGAAGTTTTTTTTCATAAGATTTTCATTTCAGCCTCAGATTGTCCTTAATTTGTTCTTGTTTTTCAGGCGATTTGAGCCTCACTGTTCTTTAAAGTAGGAAAAAATGTGGTGGCGTCCGCAAATTTATATCAGCAGTATCTGCGTTTTCATTATAAGCCAGGGCACAGAGCGATCATGATATGCGGCTAGTATCAGCTATACGTCATTTGCATACATTTAGACCAAAACAATTCGTCATTTTTGCTGATTCCTGGAAACGTTTTTCCTCCGGCTTTTGTGGTTGTTTTGCAAGTCAGCAGAAAACTGCGGAAGTGATAAGATATTGGCCCTCACTTTTTACTATCCTTATTGTAAGCTGTTAAGAAAAGAAATAATTCAGTTATTTTTTAAATTATCGATGAACACCTATGGAGATCGAGTTTTTACTGCAGCGTAAACAGTGACTTAAACAAGTTTAAGCATAAATGTAAATTTTAAAAGTTGTCTATTTTTATTGATGCAAAAAAGAATCAAATTTCACTGAGCAAAACTGCAGCCCTTTAACTGCAACATATTTAGTTCTGCATGTTAAAATTAAGCAGTACTGATTTAACGAGTTGTTTTCATTTTTCACACTATGTGTATGTTGTGATTGAATTTTATAAATGGAATCCGGCGTCGGTGTTCCTACAGAAGCAGTTTTAAAAAGAGGACAAATTTTATATCTGCGGTTTTAGTCAAACCAATATGACGAATTTTGTGTCGGGGAGTTAATGAACAAGTTGAACGGATACTTTTCATTGCCGAATGAATATATAAAGTTCCTGTTTATTATTGGTAGCTGGTACACTTGCTACTGGCTTTAAACCCGGAGATTATGTAAAAAGTTTACAGCAACACGGTGAGTAACACGACGATAAGAGCCCGACGATCCAGTATTTAGATCAAGAAGCGAAATTGTTGAATGTAGTACGTAATTATAAACAGGGGAGGGTCATGAAGGGTGGTAATGAAAAGTTGGTGGGTGGGGAACGGGTAGAATATAAGGAAGGTATTTCCCAATTTTTCTATTACACCCTCCTTCCAAAAAAAAAATTTTTTTAGACAGCAGATAAAAAACTGATATACGGAAAATAAACAACTGGTCCGATCCTTAGTGCAATTTGTTCCTGTAACAGAATTAGGAGAAACGGAGTTTCAAGATCCAGAAGATGGCCATACTGCAGTAAGAAGCTCGGATGCCTTTGTGGGTCGTCGTGGATGGTTGTGGAGTCGCAAAGTAAGTAATGGGGGTGGGGTCGGTGAAGAGGTCGATAGAGAAAAAGGGGAAAAAAGCAAATAGCACTAGTGCGTTAACATTTGAAAACGTATATTTTGCATGCGCTTTTGTCCACACCACAACAATCAAAAACGAAGGTGCTGGTCACCGAAAACGAAGTTTTTTGAAAACGGACGTTTAGTTTCTTAGTGCAGACGAAGAAAACGGAAACTTTCGGAAATGCTTACGTCATGCGCACTCTACCCTTAGTTGGGAATGTTAAAATGAACAATAATAAATGCAAGGTGGACAACTTTGTGTTTTGTTGTTCAGTCTGATTTCAGCTTTGATTACTTGCTTGGAGCTAAATGTTTGCCTTTTTAAAATGTTTAAAAAGTGTGCATAAAAAACGGTAGAGCATAGACTGTGATAGTCTCCTTGGCAGCCGTTATGTATAGAGTCCTGGAAGTGCCATTTGTAAAACCTGACCTCATTTAGCTTCGTGAGGTTGACTTTTCGGGTCTTGAGACTTATTTTCATTTTTTGTGCGATTAGTTTTGTTTTCGTGTGTTTTAAATTTGTTTCGTGCTTTTGATATTTTTTTCGTGAGTTTTAATTTGCTTTTGTGAGTTTTAGTTTTCCCTAAAGCATGCTAATATAACTTAATATTCTCAGAAAATAACAGCCGTGAATTTTTCACGGGAGCCAGCAAGGATATTTAAATATAAAAAACTTTACTTAGCAGTGAATGAAGCAAGAACATTTCTTCCACAACTACAGTGCCCGGGTGAGGAGTCCCTTGAAATTTGGGTACACTGAGATCCCGATTTCAGCCCCTAAAAGGCACGACCATATCTAATCTTGTTTTAAAATTTACAATCATTTTTTATACTACGTTCCAATTGTTTTATTGTTGTATACTTTTTGTTTTCTCAAAACGACAAATCTGACCCTAAAATGTACGCTGTGCGCAAGAAGTCGCGCAGATGGTTAAAGGTACGAGGGGTCGCATTTCAGACCCTAAAGAGAGTCTCCTCGGGCTACATCGCAAGCTAGTCGTAGACGTTGCCTAACTTTGCTGCTGCTCAAGGTTGACATGTAAGTCAAATCGAGAAAAGACATTGTCATTGATTAAACATTAAACCAACCCAGCTTCCATCCTTCCGGGGTAGGTAAATGAGTACCAGTGTTTGCCGGGAGCTAACCTGCGATGGATTAGTGTCCCGTCCAGGGGGAGTCAAAGACTTCCATCCGCTTAACACTACAAATACCGGAGATAAGCGCCGGCTCCATGTGGCACTAGGCTCGTAAAGGATTTAGCTTTTGATTAAACATTTAAGAGTTAAATCTCGTTGTCGTATGGCAAGCCGATTGTAGCAAATTTCAATCTCTAAAATGTATCTTTAATCAAATATTTTTTTCTTTCAATTTAATCCTCAATTTCTCATTCAATCCAACGTAAATTTTGTTTAACCTGTTTCCGGTTTCAATCAATCTTCCTGGGGAGAGCGCGCGGCCAAATATCAATGATGACTTGACAAAGTATGCTTCTTTCCCCACAAGTTGTGTCCACAACCTTCTTGCTTGAACAAAGACGCTGTTATAATTCAAAAAATACACGTATTTTTCCATACAGCTCGCCAAACATAAAGTTCAGTGGAGAGCTTAGATGTTGGAGAGCGTCTCCAACCTACTTAGACATGCAACAGTTATGTTCTTCATTATCTGACTGGATCTCCACCGAAGCACTTGAGTAAGGAATATTGTAATGCTTTTTTGCTTCCTTTTTTAGCTGCTTGTTACTTGCGACCGATAAGGTTCACAGGGGCAGCAGCTCGCAGTCTTTCCACTCTATTCATCATACTACGAGCGTGATCGAGTGCTGACTGCAGACAACCGGACACATTAGAGCTGGAACTTTCACTCCTTAAGCATCTCTAAGTAGGTTGGAAACGCTCTCCAACATCTGAGCTACCCACCCGACTTTCTCTTTGTCGTGCTCTATGGAAAAGTATGTCTATTTTTCGAATTATAACAACGTTTTTGTTCAAGCAGGAAGGTCGTTGAAAGGATTTGGCGAGAAAAAAAAACACTTAATCACGTGATCATTGATATTTGGCCGCGCGCTCTCCGCAGAAAGATTATCAGTTCTCAATTATCAGTTCGACAAAGCATATACGATGTTGTTATATACCAACGATCAAAATCCATTTTTCTCGTACTCCTATTGGACGAGCGGACATCACGCGCACGTGAACAAGTTTTGCTGTTTCCCAGCAACCAAGCGCTCAGCGGGTAACATTATGTTATGGACTGGTAAACAACAAAACCGGAGGTTAATTGTAATTTGGTTTGGTTTCAAAAGTTCACAAAACACAAGTTTGGATAATAAAAAAATTACTCAAAAGCTGCTTTTTGTTCTTCTTTGATAGTTGGCATATAACAAAACACTTATTGAATATTAATTTAACCTCGGGAAAGCAGTATGTTTTGTGGTCCCTCGACGGCCATGTTTCCCGAGGCTCTGCGTCGGGAAACATAGGCGGTCTCGGGACCACAAAACATACTGTTTCCCTCGGTCTCAGTTAATAAGTGTTAATTAACCTTATCTAGCCCGGGAAGAGAAGGAAGAAGGTATTTCCCAATATATACCCCACCCAGGTATATTTTTATGAATAACTTTGGAATGCATTGCAGCTGAAATTACATGACTTTTCGTAAAATTTTATTGGGAATTTTTTGATATATGTTTCATTGTGATGCACATGATACTGTTGCCATGGCAACCACAATTTCAAAGGTCACTTGTTGCATTTTCAAATTTTTTTTGTTTTAGAAGCTTATAAACGATGCAATGACAATTTTTGAAATGCGTTGTAATAAAAAACAAAGTCCAAAGCTTGTTTTTCAAGATTTGCAGCAAAAGTGACAATCATTGGTCAAAATATTGCATTTTGGGTAATTTTTTGTTTTTTCAAAATTTCTTTTTTTTTTGCTATTTTTGTCAACCAAATGTTGCCATAAGAGCAAACATTACAAGCATTTAGCCATATATCAATTCAAATATTAATTCAAATCCATTTAAAGCAGCTTTATTCACTGTGGTAGATATCTACAATAACATAAAAGAAAC